>JAFELO010002351.1:166418-224774 GCA_017140195.1 Eumaeus atala
ATATATATGTGTGTGTGTATTTCTATAATAAAAATCTTAAATATGTAAAATTTCTTAAATTTGTAAGAGTATAAAATATGTTTCCGTTGCCTAGTACACAAGTCCTTACGGTACTTACCACAGTCGGGCTAACGTGGGGTTGATAAGTCCACAGATATTAGTATTATATTATAGTTTTGTCACTAAACATCTGTAAACGCTTGCTAAATTTAATAATAGCTTGTTGAGATTGAATGGTTAAGCCATGTAACGCGGGCAGTACTGTGGGACAAGTCTAGTTGTGGGACTTATAGGATCAAGATTGAGTAGCAGGCATTCCATATGGAATACGTATGGACTTAATTAATTTATATTCAAATTTATATCAATATACGAAGAGATCATTCTATGTGGCCCTCCATTCTCTCTGTGCAGAGAGATTAGTCATTAGGCAACTAGCGTGAAGGCGTGGTATTGTCAATGACCAATAAATTCCCAGGCATATATAATCATGATCACCGCTGAATCACGACAAACAAGTTAATTACGATCGCTTCCCTGTTCCACGCTTCTCGGACTCGTTAGCATAACACGTGACGCATACATAAATATTAAACGTATGTGTAATCATGGGTTATAAACATGCCGGAGAATTTTCCTTGAAGATATGAAAGAATTGACAAGGAATTGATAACTATATTTCTAGGAATAATATAAGTGATACATTAGAGAAGAGGACAGGCGTGTCGGTAGAGAAGAGGGCAGGCGTGTCGGTGGAGAAGAGGACAGGCGTGTCGGTAGAGAAGAGGACAGGCGTGTCGGTAGAGAAGAGGACAGGCGTGTCGGTAGAGAAGAGGACAGGCGTGTCGGTAGAGAAGAGGACAGGCGTGTCGGTATTGTGACTATGCGGGTGCTCATGATCGTCGGTAGTCGTAAAAACGATCGTCTGCCCCCGTATATTAAAGAAGAAAGTTTACGCTAGTACAATGATAAGGCGAGGCTGCGGAGTCCACTGTTCGAACTGCTGTGACGTTAAACTCCAATAACAAATCCACCTTTACCTATCGGTTCATTACAATCAATAGAACAAAATCTATGCTTTACTATCTGTATGTCAAGGCTTTGCCAAAGACGAAAGCTACAAAAACGGTTCTTCGTAAAGCTAGTTCGTTTCAGGAAGAGTCTTCCAACATTCGAAAACTACAGTAAACTCAGTGAAGTTTTCCGTAGTTTGTAACCAAAGTGGGGTTTGTAAAAAATATCAAAGTAAATCCTTATTTAGCTGCAGAAATGATTGACAACTAGCTGTCCCGACAGACGTTGTTCTGTTTCAAAAATAAATTCGTTGTCATGGTAAAGAGTAATGTTTACGAGGCAGAGGCATTTTTTTGTATTTATGTAAATTAATTAATTTTTGCTATATTTTGTAAAACATTCATGCAAAGCCGTGACGGACTTGCTAGTTTATACATGAATACATCCTTGCAACGTATGCGCCAAAAATGATACGTATGCGATAAAAATATTTGCTCACTCATATCAAAACGAAAATGTAAACAATCATAATTAGTAAAGTGCATGACTCGAAGACCCGAATGACTAATGACTCCCTTTATTATGCACTCAAATACATTCTTTTTTTTTCTAATAGCATTAGCGATCCACCCGGGCTTCGCCCGTGAATAACAGGGTCTTAACAAAGAATACACTAAAACCTTCGTCGGGAATCGCTGCATCCTTCTGTGAAGACCGCTTAAAGATCTGTTCACTAGACTTTGACAAAATGGATCATATCACAAACAGACAGAATTTGGGGATTTTGTTTTATAACACGTATAAAGTGGAGGACTAACAAACAATATAAGCGAGGTGGCCATCAGTGAACCCGCATATGCATCGCGACTCATTTGAATCGCGCCTTTCGCCACGTACCGCACACAAAACACTACAAGTGTCGTGGCGCGATTCATGCAGTATGGCATCTCTTGCAGTATGGCATCTCTTGCTAATGCAGTCCTCATGGAGGAGTACGTGGTTTATCTACGGGCCACCGTCGCAATCTGCCGCGTGACGTCCCTTATCGGTACAATTCGGCGCACCGCCAAC
Organism: Eumaeus atala; assembly: GCA_017140195.1. Taxonomy (NCBI): domain Eukaryota; kingdom Metazoa; phylum Arthropoda; class Insecta; order Lepidoptera; family Lycaenidae; genus Eumaeus; species Eumaeus atala. The sequence goes on from JAFELO010002351.1 coordinate 168,504, forward strand.
AGATAGCGCACAGTTACGTCAATAATGACTTTCATTTATTACAGCCGTTTGGAAAATATTCTTACAGATTCCAGAACAGACGTTTTATTTGTTGCATACGATAGTAGAGATATTCGTTTGCGTACATGTAATGGTAAATTACTAATGGCATACGTAGAGACAGATTTGTATGCATTTTTTTATAGTATAAAACGAGCTGATGGGGCCTGCTGGGCTCACCAAGTGACAGCCACTCTCGACCCTTTGTTTTGGAGCAAGGAGCCCTAGGGAAAACCTGTCTTGGGAGCCGCAACGAATTGAATCAGAAGGAAATAAGAGTTAATACTTCAATTTTTTGTAGGAGATAGTGCCATGCTGTGTAGAAGGAGGTAGTGCCATCCTGTATAGAAGGAGGTAGTGCCATGCTGTATAGAAGGAGGTAGTGCCATGCATGGTGTATGTCACTACATCCTCCTATACAGCGGAATTGTGCAGGCACGACCGGAGAGGTACCTATCAATCAATCAGTAAAATAGTTATGCCGATGTGTTGGCCATCCCGCCACCGGAAACTATGAAGACGCAACATTATAGCTGATAATATCAACGTTCCTCTGAACCATCCGAGAGACTTAAAGCCTTACAATTATTAGTATATATTAGTATAGATATGCGTTTCTTAACTTTATTCAAATATATCCAACATGTGCAGATGAGGAGGATATGGTTATCTTATAAGAGTAGGTATAAAAGAAATGCAAGGCTGATGCAACACTGTTCAAAATATTGTTATCTTAATTAGTACAATTAATGTTGAAAGCTTCTTAGCGTATCAATTACACTACGAAGGTCTGCTCCAGGGTCCAGGATAAGCAGTTTGGTATTATTGCCACATTCCAAACGATTCTTGGTATTATTGCAAGTTACAAAAGATGCTCGGTATAATCGCAATATTGCAAAAAATATAGATAATTCCACTACTAACTTATGTACAAAATTACTAAGAAACGTTACTTAAGCGTTGAAATAAAATTGATAACACGACACACTATGCGAACTTGTCCGGCAGCCGGTTTCTGTATCTTACTTATTCTAGAACAATAAATAGTATGGCGGTTTATATCAATTTGCTGTAAATTGATATATACTACCATGCTACTTTTGATTATCATCTGAGATATAGAATTCGCTAGTATCACTAGAAAATACATGCGAGTGCTTTAGAATTTTAGATCATATGACTGAAGTAAAACTTAACACCTTGAGAATTCCTTGAATACTAAGTTAAGTTCAATTTCATGCACTGGCTATGAGGGGAAGAAAGAAAGAGAATGTGTACTCGCACCTCTCTCTCTTGCCCCTACAATTATATATGAAACCTAACTCTCTCTCTCTCTCACACTTTGTATGTTTAATAACTTATGTCTCCTTCTGAGCTGCCGTTGGCCTCGTTCTTCGCCAACGCTTTCGTCAGGCATTAACCAGCTCCATCACCAAGTCAAACATACGAAGGCATCTGAATGATCTTAATATTTAAACGAACAAAAATTTACAAAATAGGCTTTTATTATTTTTTTCTCAGATAAATTCCTTCATAATCTTCGGCACTAACCCAACTCCGTGTGCTCTTTTGCACTCAATTCAATAAAAATAATATGTTCTCCAACAGGACGTGATATTTCCACATACTGTCTAACATCATGCAATAAGTGTATCCTGTCCAAGATTATTAATCGATTTGCTCATGTCATCAATTGCGACAATAATCACGTCACCAGAACTTATCGTCCATTGAACAGCGAGCGGCCATCGAACGCTACATCGCATCTAAATCACGGGCAATAGACCCATGTTTGTGTAGTCTATAAATATGAGTAAACTTATAGGCTGCCGTGCTGGCGTCACGCATAAATTATTCTGTTAAAGTTTGATCAAATAAGCAGTAAGACACGCAAGGAAACTTGCAGTTTTTTCAGTGCGGTACAGACCCAGTCATGATCATCTCCATTCACGTCGGCGTCGTGGCCACTTAAGCTGTCGCGTCCAGCTGCCCTTGAAGTCAGAGTCGGGCGACGAGGGACCCCGTGGTCTCTCCGGCCATGATAATAATATTTAAATTAGCTATTATAAACATTCTCATATCGGGATCTCTCCCATCTGCTAGAAGGGGGCCCCCCTTTCAACCCCAAATCCCCAAGTCTAGTCTCGTCGCCTGATGAGCACTCATAGCAGTCCGATGAAGCTGTAAAGGGTTTTTATTCGCATTCCCCGGCACGAGTTGAGGTCCAAACAAGAGGATACATAGGAGTAGTGGCATGCTGCATAGGAGGAGGTAGTGGCATGCATAGTGCATGACACCACATCCTCCCCTGCAACGGAATTGAAGACCGGGGAGGTACCTCTCGCTCACACAATACCGCCGTAAAGTGACATCTTCAGTGACGCGTTTCGTGCGGTCAGTGCGTAGCCGGTGGCCCATTGGGGGAGGGGTAAAGGAGGGAAACGCATTGACATATTCATTATGCGGATGTCCATGGGCGTCGGTAATCGTAAAAAGGCACTGATTGCTCGTTTCCCTCCCTATTCTATAAAAAAAGAACAAAACAAAAAAAGTGCTACATGTGCATTTTGGCCACCAGCTAGATACAATTATATCTATGTTCGGACAGCTGGCTGAGATTCCTATTGGGGTTAAGCTGTTACCTTTGTACTAAAAGTGTAGTTACACTTTTTTTCTGTGCAAGGATTATTAAATGAATAAATAATATTATTAACTAGCCATCCGGCTTCACCAATAAATAACAAGGGCCTGATTGTCAGCCTACAAATTATACACGGAAAGTCCCAGTCCTTAACACAGGGAACTTAGCGAGATCAAGTTCCAGTCCCCTAACACAGGGAACTAAGACTAAGACCGAATACAAAATGTCTACCTGCGTCACCGATAAAGTTTTTCTCCGTATCATATCGAATCAAATAGCTTTTTGTCGTATTGGAAACGAAAGACAGTTTAAAAACAATTTGGTGCGCGTCACACTTCGCCGAGTATCGTATGACGGACGATTACTTTAGGGTTCCGCAAATCTATGTAGACCTTTCGTTTCAGATCGATCGAAAATCCAACTCAATTATGACATATTATGAACTTTGAACAGATTCCGTTTACAAGTAATCGATAAAAAGTATTTATGTGATACTTCTGATTTAAGTATTAAATAACTGCTGGCTACTTTCATAGTAACCTGTGAAACTACACTTCAGCATACGTATGAGGACATTTACTAACCCTCCACAACCTGGCCTCAGTGGCTCGTTAAACCAATGATAGTTTTAAAGATAGACAAGGGTATTATTGTGGTACACAGCAGAACAATTACAGAAGTCCCATATATAAATATTTATAATTGACCTCAGGGCAGAAGTAAAACTTATTTAGTTTTATGAAACGAGGTTATGCTTAAGAGAGAACTGCATATAGGGGCAATTAAAAATGAAATGTAACTCTTTTTCTTTATCATTACTAAGTTGTAGCTCCTCTTAACTTTCGTTGACCTCGTTTTTGCAACGCATTCAACAGCTTACTCCGCAAATCAAGCACGAGCAAAGAAGTTTTACTTCAAAAACCCTTTATCTATGAATTGTGTATTAACGTTGTTAAGAAACGTTCCACGCGTGCTTACGACTCGCACTTGGCGGCTTTTTTTTTAAATCCATTAACTCGAGATTTATAAAAACCTCTTCCGTGGATCCAATTCATTTAAATGTATGTGGTCTCATTACCTGGGAAATCCGAGCACCAGGTACTAGGAACAATAGTCACGAAAATTTTGGACACAAGTATAGGTACAACAGATCATCAGTCTCTATCGGTCCTATTCGAGACATCATGTAACCTAATACGCGTCACCCGTCATATATGATAATAATAATCTGTGGAATCATCACAGCACGTTAGTCTACTCATGTGCTTAGTACCTTAAGGACTTATGTTAAAGGTACTAGACAGCAGAAATCTATTCAATTTTTTTTTTATAAAGTTAAGAAATTTATTAGATCTAAAATTTTCGTCATATAATTTGTTACTTTTTCTAAGCCAGCTTGTAACAGCTCCATGTCAGTATCGATAGAGTTTTCAAACATCCTTTTCATTTTATTTCTCTATACTGACTCCGTTACGGGTCTCTTCTGGTGTAATAATATGGATAGAGTAAGTAAATTATAAAGAGGGAAAAACATAGTCGAATTTATAACGACACACACACACACACACGCCCACGCACGCGCGCATGCATACCCACGCGCGCGCACTCATGCATACCCACGCACTTGAACAGATTCTGTCATTGCGATATTAAGAAAAAAAAAAACAGAAATTTTTCCCTTGAGATCGATTACCTCGCGTCGACACAACAAGAGTAGCAAGTTCAAGGGTAAGCCCGGCTCTTGCCGCTCACTGCGGAATCGAGTGGCCGCTCCTCTTTGTACTTCACTCGTTCGTTCTCTCTGTCCAATTAAAACATATGTGATCTCTCGTATACCAGCGCTGGTAGCTCACAAGCAATACTTACAAATGTGTGTGTCAGCTCCCACACACGGCTGGAGTTTACTTCTTAAGGTGTCTAGTCGGCGTGGTAACATTGAGGAAGGATTTTAGTGGTAACCGAATAAAGTGTTTTATACCTTTTTTGCACATGTTTAAAGTGAAACGGATATAAAGAGTAAAAACTTTTAATCTGCATTCAAAAATACATGTTTATAAGTGATGCATCCAGTAAGGTATAGATCGGCATAAAAATACGCTTGCTTCTCTTGCTGTCTCGTTCCCATGAGGCAAGGAAACTGCAACCGCGAACTAAACACACATGCGTATAAAACTTTGATATACTAAACACAGGTTTAAAGGGGTACAAACGGAAACGTTACCGGAAGGAATAATTGTGTAAGAGGATTAATGTGTAATATTTATGAAAGTGTTAGAATTAGCGAGGTGTTTTTAGTCCCTGGGCCATTGATTATAAGGGTGGTGCCTTATCCCTCTAACTGGCAAGTCAATAGCCGAATTGTTGAGGCTGGACAAGCGCCGCCAACCAGTAGTAGGAAAAAAAAGGCAAGTCAATTACAACTCACCGCAGCGTTACTATTTCAATATGCACAAACAGAAAGGTAAACAGCAACGTAAAGCATTACGCTGGTGGAACACTAGGTTCGATCGCTGTTTCACACAAATATGTCATTATTTTTTCATACCTCGTGTCTTGAATCCTTTCCATAGGAATAAACTCTAATGAAGTATCGTTTTTATCTGCGTGTGTTTCCATTTTTCCCCTCCAGGAATATAGATACCAGGAACTGACATACACGAAACGTGACGGCGTACCTATCACTCTGCTTGCAATGTAAGCAACTTCCCTGTTCGTGTTGGCCAAACTAGGTCGTAATGCAGCATCCCCACCATGGTTCAAGCCTTGTCGTGGCGGTGGGGCTTAGTAGCCTGGGGTGAACTTAGGCGAAGCCAATTGAACCGAGGGGGATTTTTGCACCCCTCTTGTAAGAAGAGGGGGCTTAAAAGATCAGGAGGAGGAATCGATCTCGGTACCACTCTTATAAGAAGAGGGGACATAAGAGCAACAGGAGGAGGCGCTATTGCGCACGGGTCAAGGATGGGAACCCCACCCCATTGCACTGTCCCAAAGTTGGTGGGGTTAGCATGTAGTGCTGGACAACCCCATCTGTGGAGATGGAGTTGGTCCCTTAGGGGGCTGACTAGCCGTCGAGGTGCCCTGATGTTTGTTATTCCGGGACACCTCACCAAGGCCGGCTCTGATGGCACTCGCGGTGGTGTTTATGGGTATTCGGCACTATCATGTGCCGCGAGTCCCACACACCACTGGACCCTACCCAGGGCCGGTGAACTCGAGTAAATGCGTTTCCCCGCGTAAACAAAAGAAAAGTTGTTATGCAGCATGGCAGCCGAATTGGGCCTACACGTCCAGGCTAGGACTACGGCTGGTATAGTGCACTATACCGGCCGTAAAGCAGTTATCCACTGGGTTGATTTGTATGGAATGTTATTTTCCAGTGGTCCACTGCCCTCCAGGAGATTACTATAATATAAAAAAGATCGGGGAAAAATTAAACTTTGTCTAATTCCATTTGTAGTTTGTACCTTCCTAAACTTGTGGTGTCAGGATTCCTCGCAACCGGAGTGTTTGAATGAATATGGAAATGAATGTGATATGTGGCGCTGAGTTCTGCCTACCCCATTAGAAAACTGGCGTGGGAAACACTAACAAATAATGTAAAAAAATTCGCATTAATGCTTATATGTAGGATTACTACATATTTTGTTAATGGAATCTGTATGAATATGTAGATCGGATCTTAGAGGTCACCTACCTCAAGAAATAGGCAATAAAATGTAGGAAATATTTTCAAATATGAGTGACATGTTCACAAAAAACCGGCCATAATGTAGAAAACCCGTCAAACGTTGTTGTACGGGGCCTACTTATATAATGTATACCTTTTTTTAAGTTTTTGTTGTCATAGCAGCACTATAAGTGCATAATCTGTGAAAATGTCAACAGATTAGCTATCACGGTCCGTGAGTTACAGTAGGGTGACAGGCAGACGAACAGCGAAGACTTAGTAACAGGTTGGCGTTTAACCTTTCCGTCTTAACCCTAATAACTGGTTCTTCCTACAACTCTGTACTGTCGTTCAAAAGATCGTTCACGCTCTCAGACTCGACACCACACATCCGGTGTAGGAACACGCGAACGCCCCTGGGACTAACTAATGCGAAACATACACAACAACCCAGACACACGTCAACAACACGACGACGAACGACACCTTTACATTAGAGACTAATCCCAATACGATCCCCAATAATCTGCCATATCGTACTGTTCTGAGACTACCGCGCAAGCGAAGGAGCCGCAGCGTGTTTCGCCGGCCGAAGGTAAACGTGTCCCCCCGGTCATGGTTATGATCCTATCCATCAGCCAAACGTTAGCGACAGCGCCGTTTCAGCTACCGAGCGCGAGCTGCCCGCGACGTCAGAGTTGGGGAGTTGTGACCTCTAGGTCCCTCAGGGCATGAGATAATAATAGTTAGATTACCTGTTACAAACACCCTCTTACCGGAATGCATCTCCCATCTGAGGGAGAGAGCTGTATTGGACTTCTCTTCGCTTCCACAACATAATTGAGGTCAAAAAAAATGTTCCATAGTTATACTAGGTGATTTGAAAAAAGTACTCGGCCTAACACAAATTCATTCAATTCTAAAAATCAAATCTACTCACGTCATCTAGTTCAGTTCAGACTAGTTAATTGTGTGAAGTTCGAAACGTGTGCGATAATTTGTTGTGATTTTATAAAATCACACTTTTTTCAACAAAGCAATCGGATATAGTGTCTGCAGATGGAGCAAATCGAGCAGCGTGCCGTCACTAAGTACCGCCATAAGAAGAGGTTATCACGATGCTATGGGTCTGTACTTTAGGAGAAACTGCTCTGTCTCATTTATCCGTCAAAAATTCAAGCGTGGTAGAGAGAGTGTGAAAGATGAACCCCGCTCTGGAAGTCCTTCGACGTCCACTCCTGACGAATATATAAAAAAAAGTACTTGATTAAAAATAAGAGAGACAGCCGTGATTATAGGCATCTCTTATGGACGAACTCAAAACATCATAGTCAACGAATTGGCTTTCCACAGGGTGTCTGCGAGGTGAGTTCCGAAATTGCGCGACAGTTGAACAAAAAAGAAGGCGATTGACTATTTCACGAGATTTTTGTTATTTGAAGCCGATGCAGATGATTTTTTGAATCGGTTTGTTACAGTGGACGAAACATGGGTTAATTACTGCACTCCGAAAACAAAACAACAATCGAAACAGTGAGGAGGACCTGGTTCACCACCCCCTAAAAAAGCTAAGGCTATTTTGTCGGCGAATAAGGTAATTGACTTCAGTATTCTGGGACTCGAAGGGTGTGATTATGATTCATTATCTTGAAAAAGGTCAGACTATAAACTCTGATTACTACTGTGTCTTACTACGAGAGGAAATAAAAAAGTGTCAGAAGAAAAGTTCTTCTTCATCAAGATAACACCCGTGTTCACACGTCTGTGTAATCAAAGGCTGAAATCCACAGTTGTGGCTTTGAACTATTACCGCATCCGTCCTATTCACCAGATCTGGCACCGTTAGAATTCTTTCTGTTCCCTAACCTGAAAAAACTCTTGGGAGGTCAAAGATGTTCGACATTTTTTTCAAGGTCAAAACAGCAGTAGACGCATATTTTGACTCTAGGGAAGAATCATTTCTTTCCAACGGTCTAAATGCTTTAAATGGAAGATGGCAAAAGTGCATCGAACTTGATGGTGATTATGTAGAAAAAAAAATATAACTGATTAAGTAGTCTTGGTTGGGCCGAATACTTTTCAATCCACCCTCATATTTAAAACATTTGTCTAGAATAGCCAGAATATTCATTCAATACTCGAAAGCGAAATTAAATCAATACCCTAGCTCAGCGTCTACAAAAGATATCATATATATCTCAGAGAGGAAAGTAACGCGACCGACAACCACACCTACCACTTTGTAATACGATTTAAATTACTACGTTCCGTGGCGAGCGCGCCAGTATTTTATCCGCACAAATCTCTGCACGCCGCGTCTTGCTCCACAGATTGCAACCTCGGATTCTATAATATCCTTCCTTGCCTCTATACTTATTCACGAAGAAATGAAAATGGCTTGATAGCTCCTCTATTCAGAACATAATTGAACAAGTTTTCAGATATTCCATCTCGCGTCACGCTTGAGTCCGTTCGGATGTGAAGACTTGGATTTGGATGTGATAGTGGCATTGCACGAAAAAGTATAACGACATAGTAACGTTACGAGCGGGTGCGAGTGTGTATCAAATCGTCTCTTTCCCTGTATCGGGCGATGCGTTCACAGATCAATTAGAGAATCGTTATCATGTAAAATTATGTTTAGTAAAACTTCTTTACGCACGGCCATGTGGCGTATGCTGGTGAAAGTGTGATGAGAACGTTATAAAAAAGATACCCAATGAAGTTTAGAAAAACAGTTAGTGAAGATAGAAGGAGATAGTTACGTTTCGTTTAATTACTCTAGGGCTAGAGAGAAAAGGCGGCGGATGCTCATAAATGTTCCAATTTAACGCTTTTCTGACATGCGATGAGAAAGCTCTCGTGTGAAAGGGGTCCTATGCAAACATTATAAATCAATATAAAATGATATCCCAGACGAATAACGCGATCTTAGAGAGCTCTAATAATAAAAACTAAATTATGATCACGGCTTCTAGCCGATTTGAAACCCAAATCGACCCTACCCGTAAGAGGGTGGGGGAGGAGGCCGGCCTCCTCTGACAAGCCAAACCGAAAGATGCTCAACTATCCTTATAAACGTCCCGTAACATTAAACGGCATCGTGCGCGCGCCGTCCCACTAGCGTGGGGAGGGGGACCGCTTCCCCCTTTTCAGTCCCAAAAAATCACGATAGGGTAATGTCCACAAAAATTCCATCTGCGATGGGAAGATGCAAACCGGAATTTTTGTGGAATGGAGGGGGGTCTGTCCCCCTATCGTCTACCTAAAACCAGAAGACAAAAAAGTCTTCCGTAATCAGTCGAACTGTTAAGGCTGGACAAGCGCCGCCAATCAGCAGTAGGTCCCTTCGAAAAAAAAAGAAAACCCAGACGAAAACGTCGGAGCCTATGATGAGCATTGGATGAAAGGGCGCTAAAGACACAAAAAGCTACAGTACGATATTAATTACAGCATCGAACCGGAACCTCTTCGAAATCAGCTCACTGAAAATCTTTGCTACACGAGTGGCGATGTATATTTCAATATGCAATAAATCATTACTGTTTAAATTGTTGTTATCGCAAACTTTCAAACATATCACGACACGCGACAGAGCCAAATTCATCTTAAATACATCTGTCATACACGGTTAATCTTAATGCCCAGCACACATTAAAGATAATATGCTCTTAAATACTTTTGATTGCTCCAGTATTGGTGGCAATGCTATGCATTTGCCTCAACAGCTCACCAGAATAACGAAGACTTTTCTGTCTTCTGTCTTAGGGTGATGACAGGGGGACAGTCCTCTTTTCCCGCAAGTGAGAAGAAAAACAAATTATCTGGAACGTATTATTCTATATTCAGTTAAACAATTCACATAATTAATGTGTGATTGCGTGCGTATTTTAGTAAGCGACGCCTTCTTATGCATGTGTCGAACAATAGAAGCTAGTTAGTTCGCTTCAATATTATGTAGGAAATAAGAATGAAAGTATAAAATAAACCAATAAAATTTCCCCATAAAGATGTCGAGCGCGCCCACAAAACTTAGACAGAAATGCAGGCTTTAATTACACTATATATTTATAAACCTTCGTGGTAATTTATAATGATTATATTAGTTTATATACAGACGTATGCAACTTATATTATGTAAGTTACAGCATTGATGCTTAGCGAGCGTGTACAATCTTTACATATTATTAAACAAAGCACCCGAAGACTGTCTGTATGAGATCGATTTTCTCTCTACTAAGCGCATTTTTGTGTGGTTCTCACTCCCACATAGAGCTATTCCTGGGGGTGATATTAGTGTATATTTTGCAAATTTAACGATTTATTCCCAGGCAAAGCTGAGACGGATTGCTGAAAGTTGTATAAAGTCCAAATATTGAATATAATAGTTTCGTTTTATTAAATTAATATAATATAACACAATAAAACTAACTTAATAAATAAGTTAAGTTACCTTTTGTTGAATAGAGTTAAGCTAATGCGACACGTATAGATTCTCTTCTTGATGTTAAAAGACTAGTTGAATTAAATAATCAGCCAAAATTCAACCATCAATATTATTGGAATGCCATCACTAAAGATTGTGGGTTCGAAGCTCGCCAAGGGTAAACAAATTTGTACCACTATCATCAGCTTTTATAAGTTAACTCCGGACCAAAAGTTTTTATTGCCCTTAACTATACTGAGATTCCTTGTACACTGTATCAATGGGAATATAAAAAATCGTTTTAGTTCCCTAGTCAAATTATCCAATATCAATATTTATTATACAAAAATCTATTTAATGCTTCATTGATCATAATTCATAAGTGACGTGGCGAAACGATCAAAAGGCGAATGTCAGCAGTGTGCGCTGTCACTCAGATACACGTCTAATCAATGTAGGATTTTCAACGTGTTGATAGGTAAAAATGAAAGTTATGTCCATGCCCACTTTCTAGCGCACAATGTACAGATGATCTGCGCTTGCGCAAGCCGGATACAAACGCGTTTTGTCGCGATAACATTTTGGAAATTTCGTTACTATTGTATATAATATGTTACTGTTACATTGTATTCTAATGTTCCTCTATATACGATAGTACAAAAGGATTTTCGACAAAATGAAAGTTACTTTACGATGTGAATCCACTCAAACGCACATTATATAAATCATCGTCACCACCGCCAGCCTTTCGCATAGACACTTCAGAACAAACGGCAGTTTTCTTTGAGCCTCACATGCATTTATCTACATTTTGACGTGACAACATGCACGAAAAAGTATGCCGTCACAGAAACGTTCCGAGTTCAGAATTTTACTATGGTAGTGTTCCGAATTAGTGGAGCCTGCAAGCGAGAGAGCCAATGTATTATGTATGTATGGATGTATGTATGTATAAATCGATCATAATAATAAAAAAAATGATTCGAATTCGAATACAGCTTTGCTGGCTAACCTTTATATACTTACATAACAAAGATAAATGTCGTACGGAACAATACATTATGTTAAAGAAGTTTTAACAGTGCGCAGACCGTACTGTGGGTACTGTGGTTTATGGTTTTATTTAATTAAAATAAAATAATTGATTTTTATTTCACGTATATAGATATAGATACCACTAAAATTACTACCTACAGAATGTAGGACCAATAGTTTTATCTTATCATTGTATAATCGTGACTTACTATAGGTACCTACCACTAATACGGCAGACAAGCAGACAGGTCCGACTGGTCGTACACGCAATATATAAAGCCTGCCGTAGAACGCCCACAGTTGCTCTACTCGTTTATTTTTACCCAAGTAGGGCTGCTATTACGAATGCACGCAAAAACGAGAAACTAGAGACTTTTGATGATTGCCAATGTCAAGACTTCCGCACATTTGTCATACAAATTCGTTGCCCTCCTTTCCTCATCCCTTCCAATGGGCCACAGACCATCGTGCGAGCGAGAGGTGCCTGCCTCTGTCGTGCTGGCCCAATTCGGCTGCTATGGAACATCATGTTGATTAACTCCCTGTTACCAAAATGCTGCTGGGATAATGATGACACGGCCGCCTTGTGGCACGTCCCGGCCTGCACAGCAGAGAAACCGTTACTCCCATGCGTGTAAGCATCTTACGCCACTTATATCGAAGCACAATGACAACACACTAGTCCACTAGAGAAAAAACTCATTCTATTTAAATCTATACCTAACGAGCACCGCCCCGCGCGTAACTCCAGTCCTATTGGCCATAGCATCGAAGCATATAGCCTATAACCTTCTTATCGGACGTAGCTATCACACTCAAATCCGACTTGTAGTTCCTGAGAATAGCGCGTTCAAACGAAAAAAACTCTTCAGCCTTATTATATTTGTATATAAATTATAAAGCTGAAAAGTTTGTTAGTTTGAACGTAACACCCGTCCGTGGTGGAAGGGGCGGGGGGACGACTTGAGTGGTCGGTTCTCCCCAATCATGATAGCTCAACCAGTACTTCCCACCCCTATCATAAGGCAAGGCCAAAAGTAGCTGCCGCGTAAGCAGCCCTCCTCTTCAGAGGGGTGGGGCCGAGGAGAAATGGTCTGACCAGAATAATAATAATTACTTTAGTTAATCTAAAAAAACTATCAGGATGCAACCTTCCCATATGCGGGAAAGGAAGAGGGAAGACCTAGACCGTCGCCCGACGTATGTTATAGTAAACTATGACGCTTCAATGGACACTTCCGTCAGCATAGAAGCAGTCGAAAAAAAAGGAACTAATGGTCCAATATCTAAAAATACTTCGGTGTTTGACAGTACGTTTACGGAGGAAGGCTATACGCTATACGCCACCACGCTGTGACAAATAGGAGCGGATAGTTGCGTAAATGAAACCGCAGCGCGCTGCTAGTTAAGCTTGGCATCACAAATGATTAATAATCACATACGAATAATTACGATTATTCCTATCTTAATATGAATAGAATGAGTCACGGTTCACACTAGGTAATTAAATATGTACTAGTCTTACATATTTTAATCTTGTTTTATATATCACGTTAGGAATTAAATATTTTTCATATAACACATAATTATTGTGTCTACCTTATATCACCAGTTGCAAGAAATTAGATGGAATTAGATCGCTTTAAATTTAATAGTAATACCGTCCCAGCCGAATTAGCATATAGCCACCGCTACCCACAACCTGTAGTCGAACATGCTCCAGTGTTTAGCTAGAAACCACGAGGCAGTCGATGTGCTTTCAATTAACCCGATATATTGACAAATCATATACATGTCACACACACATAAATTTACGCACGCACGCACGCACGCACGCACGCACGCACGCACGCACGCACACCCACACCCACACACACACACACAACGCACACACCCACACACACATTTGGTAAGCGACGATCTAAAACAGGATTCAAGTTCACAATTATAATGCGTGGTCGTATTCAGCGTATCACGATCATATATATACCGCAATGCAAATTAGGGTATAACAAAATCACAACCATAATTATTAATTAGGGTGCAAGTCTGTACATTTGTTCTCATTGATTGCAGTAAATCAATTGGCGAACAGCCGAGTAGGCACTTAGTGCTCAACTTCGCTCTGGCCAGCTGCAAATTGAATGCCTTCGTCATAATGGAATCGTTTAACGGACTCAAATATGCAATTGTATAAACAGGCAAATGCATTTTAAATAATTGTGCCAGTGACGTACAAATGGGGCGCATTCGTTGAGCAGTGAAACCGCAGACGTTAATCAATAACATTAAATATTTAAAAAAACTCTTAAAGTATATTTGAAATTTTGAATTACCCAAGTGTTCCCGTTATCAATACGTATCTAACGACACCGCATATATTGAAGTCCGTCAATCCGTTCAGGCAAGCAAGGAACGTAGAAATCTACACATAGGTACATATACTTTTGAAAAACATGACTCTCGTTCAGATGGAGCCTGGTCAAAATGCCGATATATAATATTACATACTAAAATAGATCGATGGTCATAATTCCATAGTAAAAATTCCATAATTTCAAAATATAACTTTTCTAGCAAGCAAAAACACGACACTACGTGTTATGTGACCTAGAGAAAAGAAGAGAGAGAAAGAAAAGAAGAAGCAGCATGGCAACGCTTTACATAACAAGTAGCATCAGTACCAAAAAAAACCTGATATCCCGTGTTAAATTCTGAAAGAATCATAAACAGACACTCATATATGTGGGAGACATAAAATGATGGTTTCATTGTAACGACTCTCAATCATATTTTGAATTCCCCTGCACGTGTCGCGATGAAACAAACATTCAACGAATTTGCACAGTAATACGAAAACAACAATATATTTATTTACGATCAAATACGTCTCGTCTCATACGTATTGGCAATGTTACATTTTTTGGCTTTAGCGTGCGTTTTTCGAGGACGCAATTTTATTATTTTAATGTAAGTGTTAACCTTAAGTCAACTTGGTAGGGTGATAAAAAACATATTTAGAGACTATTATTTTGATATTACAAATATTGCATTGAAATCGTTCGAATGCAGACGTAAATTGAAAGTCTAAACGATAGTTTTATAGCCTGCATGTCATATGATAAACATAGGATTAAAACATTTAAAACGCCTGTGGTTTTCAAGTCACCTGTTGACGTTCCCTAATCATTATCGACATCAATCGAATGGACTGCCATTCTATAAATCCATAGCCGTGGGTAACATTTGATCAGACATCGACGCTACCATTATTCCCAAAAGAACCAAGATATCGCCTAATGCGCACGACTGCTAACATTGTGACAGTTCATAGTTTCGAAATATGCCAATGCTCGGAAGTTTGAATAATGCACGATAGTTCCAAATTAGTTCAAATTTAGTTCCTTGGAAATATAATGTCTGAGTGTTATCCTAATTTTTAATTTTTACTAAGTTATCAGTCATCCATACATAGTAATATAAACTTCAGATGCCTATCACGTAGAATTTGCAATTTTACGGTGCGTTCACCACGCGGTCCCGCGCGTAGTGATTAGCCGATCGTCTTGCATAACACTTCATGTAACAATATGACTGCGTAATTGACTTATTACTTATATTGCGAAACACTTGAGCTCTATTATTTATCGCATAGTTGATGCTATTACCAACGTCAAGATTTTTGGGTATAATGCATTCACACGCTGCCATCGGTCCTAGATCCGATGGCGATTTATTAAGAATATTTTACGTACACCGTTACACACATAAACAACATTGTACGAAAACACATACACAACATAAAACGAAACAGTAAACAGACACATAAGGTATGAATTTGAGAAGTATGTGCCTAACACGTAATTGCAGTCAAAAACTTATGGTGGAATAATAACTTAGGCAGTGTACACATTCTTCAGATGGTGACCACACATTTGGTTGTGTGGGATTTGCGGACGAACCAAGTACCCACTAGAACTCTTTCTTGTGTGCCTCTTCGTTCTGTTCCAATGCCTTCGTCGTTCGTACTGTTCCAATGCAATCGTCTATACGTAGGTGCCCCTGATCTATCAACAACAGGTAACCGATGACTGGCCACTCCCTCAAAAATGACCGGACTCCTCCATCAGGGGGGCTGATACGACTGCCTAGATCAGCTCCCTCCGACGTCAGGAACGTGCAACGGGGTCAAGCTCCTGCATTCCCTCAGTTAGGTCGGCGGCACACGTCAAGATACTATTGCTATCACTACACGTAGATCGAGGCAGATGTAATGCAAGAGGTAGGGTCATGCTGTACTGCAGCAAAATTGGGCTATCTATACAGCTTTCGGTTTCACAGGTTGCGATTAGAAATTAATATTGTACTTGACAGAACTTATGATTTTATAATGGAATAGCTACTAAACACTATAGTAACCTGTGAAATCAACACTAAAACACAATGTGGATTTATAACTAGTCACTATGACCTCGATATGACCTAAACAAATTATATATTACTAGCGATAGTTACGTTAACATTAGCAATTTCCGAGGAAGGCTCCGATTGCTCCCTCTTTGCGCTTGCCAAAAAATTTGCGACAAAAAATAAAACCTTCCTCGGAAATAGCACTATCCATTAGTGAAAACCGCATGAAAATAAGTTCAGACAATTTTGAGAAAATCGATCACATACAGACAAACAGCTTTTTGAGACTTTGTTTATTAACTTGCTTAGGTGTCGACTGATGAGATTCGAGTGCATGGATGTAATTGGCTAGAGTACGCGCGTTTTCGCATCGAAAGGATTTGTTAGTAGTAGACGGATTTGTGCTGATCATGATGATGAAACAGCATATTGTCATCAAAACAAAACAGATATGTTAATTAACCTCGCCGCCTGTAGCACCACAAACACCATACACTTCATTGTTTTAGAAAACGCGCGGTCGACTGCGGTCTGGAGAAAGCCATTAAAATAGAAATTGTCATCCGACGGGCAGATTTCTATTCACTTTTATACCATTCAATATCATTACTACACAGATGGAAGTCCCAATTACTTAAGCACCTAGGTACATAAAGCACAAGGGGAGAAACGAGCAGTTGGGGCAACAAGACCGGTGGAGAGGCACCAGACGGTCACTACCGCATGAATGTGACTCCGTAGGTGTCACTTTAGGGCGGTATCAAGTGAGCCAGAGGTACCTCCCCGGTAGTGCCGCCCAATTCCGTTGCATAGGAGGATGTAGTGTTATGCTCCATGCGGCACAACCTCCTCCTAAAAAGTTGTCCGCTGCGAGACATTTTTCCCATCCAATGAGCCAACACACTGCACGAAACCCCACCACATGTGTCACTTCACGCCGTTGTCATGTGAGGGAGAGGTACTTCCCCGGTCGTATTTTTTGTAGCATATCTTTTGGCAAACTATACTACCATATCCGCATAAGTGCATGCGAATGCATTGGCCTCCCTTCGCCACCCCAATGGGCCATTAACTAAAATAACCGACACAACGGGAAGGCATTTAACTTCCAGATAAACGCCGATATAATCTGTTT
Source organism: Eumaeus atala (assembly GCA_017140195.1). Lineage (NCBI taxonomy): Eukaryota > Metazoa > Arthropoda > Insecta > Lepidoptera > Lycaenidae > Eumaeus > Eumaeus atala. The sequence continues at coordinate 185,857 of JAFELO010002351.1, forward strand.
CAGTACTCTTTTTAACGACTGAAAATAGTCCCCATTTCAGCAGCAGACGGAGAAGACAAACCATAAAGTTAACGTATTTTTATTACTGTCTCCACCGTAAATCTCAGCACCAAAATATGCAGTTTATCACAATCAAGGCGGAATGAGGAAATTTTTTAATTAATGCGCTAATTAAGTGTCCACGTTTAAATTTACCTGTCCCTAAATATATGAGTATATTATAACGATGGCGTTTTATAATCCTGCTGTCTTTTCGGATCCAAAAAATAACGGATTCTTCTAGATAATAGTTCTAAATTGACTACAAACGTATTGACCGAGCTCTGAATTGACTACCTACTTCTATATCGAGTTCCGAATTGGCCACCTAATTCTTGACCGAGTACTGAATTACAGAACCAGCACTGCAGAGTAGTCCCAGAATTCATGGTGAAATATTTAATTCATTAAATACACTTTTATGGAATGGGGAGGAGGGGGGCTAACGACCATTCGTTACCTTATACATAGATCATAAGCCCCAGGAAACACGACAGGATGACTGTCACTTGCGGCATCTTCCTAAAATTACAATTCTACGGGCGTATGATTATTATATTTGTAGTACTACTAAAACTTTGAGACAACTTCCAAACAAAATATGTTAAAAGTATATTTCCAATATATCCCCATCGACAGATTGAAAACGGCCGTCACTTAGTATAATTCTGTCAAATTCATCAGTTTTTGGGTCATTTTATTAACAAAGCTGTAGGTGACACAGCTACTAGGCTAACATATGGACATACTTATTGCAATAAATATCAATAATGTTTTATAAAATGCTCCCACACAGCGACATTACGACATTAAGAGCTAAATGTCAGAGTACGTAGACTTGCATTTATAAATAATGGTATTTGGATAAGCCTGAATGGAGACGAATCGTTCACGTGAACAAAACCTCTTTACAATCCAGTGGCTGATTCGTTTCGTACATCTAACGGTTAATCTAGCGTGTTTAATGGTCAAACGGCCGTCTACTCACTTGTGCAATATAGGCGCGGAATCAAACCCTACAAGTTTTTTTCTCTATGGGTGGTAGGTCTTGGCCATCTCAAAAAGGGTGCCGATAGTACGGTGGTTTTAGTCGGGCCTTACTACGATCGGATTCTGGCATACCTAGTCGACCCCACCCAGGTCGGGGAGCAGGGGTTCTACACCTTAATTAATGTAACACTTTCATAAGGTTACATTACACATTAAATCTGATAAGGAATTATTCCTGTAACACTTGTGACGTCTCTTTTTGACCATTTAAAATGGTTTGTTCAATTCGCTCTTGCCGTTTCTTTGCTTAAAGCGAAAGCGAACGCAAATGATCGCGCGTCTCGCGATTATGCGTTTATTGTCTGTAACAGGTGTTAACAATTATAAACACTATTGAAAACAGATTGAAAGTGTTACACTTTCTTTATGTTTTAATATAAAAACAGACGTCAAATACTGTGTTAAAACACTCTATTCGAACACCAGTGAAGTCCCTATGCGGGACCGTGCAAAGCTGGGCGGTGCGCTAGTTAGAACTATAGATTACTAAAGAAAACTTTATAACCTACACACGTAGGTTATGAAGTTATCTTGTAATGAAGTGGAAAATGGAAACCGTCCATACTATATATACAATAACCTATCGGTACCATTTCCGAATTGAAACCACTATTCGATTTTATATAATTAAGTATCTTATTTCCTACCCCTCCTATTTTCTTTTGATTAAATTCGTTGCGGGTTCCAAGACAGTTTTAGCTTTGCCATTGGGCTCCCTGAGATCATATCAAAGGGTCGTAAGTGGTTGCGGCTGTTGATCCTGGCAAGACAGCAGTAGCAGTGGCGGGAACGAGTGACGGACAAAGCCCGTAAAAAACTAACCTGTATCGAACAGTATCTTATATAATTGCAATATGAGTAGCGTGTAGCGCGCGGCGTATAAAGGGGCGTAGAAATGGGTCGTTAGGCCACTATTTCTGTCCGTCAAAATGTCAGGCAACACTTGCGCAAACGCACTGTCGCTTCCCACACTATAAATAGCACAATCATTTGTTTACTACAGTCAATAGAGGGTTCTGCTTATGGCTTGGCCATAGAGATATTATAGACAGGGAAGGGTAGCCGGCAAGTGAGTGGTGAAGGTGTGGTGTCTGCACTCTGCACAATATCCGTTACACATGACAACAGTATAGTTTATCATCATGTAATGCCATCGTTTCTTTTCTATAAAAAAAAAAACAACAAAACCGTGTGTTTCAGCTCCAACACGCGACTGGAGTCTGCTCCTTAAGGACGAACGTGATTCTGATGTGAAATGTGCGCAAGAGACGTAAACGTGTTAAAGGGTTACGATAATGTTACTTTCGATTACTCGATCCCTGTCACAAGATTCTACTCCATCTCTCTCTATTCTTTTATACCATACTTCTGTGTTTTCTCATACCGCGCGTCACAAATCGTTTTTAAAGCTCGAAACAAACCGCCATACCGGTTAGGTTAACCACGACGAGCGCGCGAGTTGTCCCACCGGGTCTGCGTAGAAGGGGGTACGGTTTCCCCAGGCATGATAGCTCAACGAGCTGTTCCAGCTCTCACGTCAATGCAATGCCAACTTTAGCCGCCGCGCGTGTGCTGCCCCCCTCATTAGAAAGTGGGGGGACGAATCACCCCCTGACCAAGATAATAATACTTACTTTGGCTAATCTTAAATAATTATTGGGATGCGACTACGGGAAAGGAGTGCTCTGTCTCCCTATCGACCACATTCTCACCTAGAACGTCGCCCGACGTGTCTTCAAGTAACCGATGAAGCTGTATTGGACACTTCTGTCAGCATGGAGCAATAAAAAAAGTTTATTAAGGAGTAAACTAGGATAAAATATCAAGTTCGCTATCATCTACATAATGGTTGTAATATTCAAAACAGTTGTGAGCGCAAACCGTTTTACAGAAACATTTTCAGTTCACTTGTTTTAGTGGCACTCGAATAATTTCAGGTTGTGCCGACGACTGCAAAAATATTCCGAAATTCTTATTCGAGTAGTGCACACTCGGTTTTCCATCATCAGCTTTTAACATTAGGAGGAAAATGAGAAGTCGTAGCCGTGTGGTGACTACCGACGGCCACAGACGCCGCGGAGTGCTTACTCTTTAATTAGACCCTCGGTGAGCTTTTCGACACATGTCATCGTGCGATGGCACTTACGTGACTGCTATCAAGGAGACACCATTAATATTTACCTGTAACAAATAAATAATTGAAAATTAATAAAATTTCTTGCAATGTATTCAGAGCTATAGGTTTCCTATAATGTAATTACTTGTATCTTACATCCGCTGCATAATATCATTTCTTATCAGACTTGTTCGACATGTTGGCTCAACAAATTTGTCATTTTCTTTGTACATCGTCAAAAAATTTTTATGTTTAACGTAACCTACAGACTATACATCAGTATATATATGTAGAACTGAAGCATATTTGTCTGTTTGAATGCGATAATATCTTGAACTACTTGCCGTATTGAAAAATTGTTTTGTTGTTGAATAGTTCACTTATCGATGAAGGCTATAGGTTATATACCATGACGCTACTGACTGAAAAAAAAAAGCTAAGTTCTCTTCAGTTGAAGAGTGTTACATTAATATAAACACATATTTTCTTCTTAAGCCATCTAACATTAAGTGATTACCACAAAACTTAAACAATAATCCATTAACATACGCACAAAAGGTGAATGACATTATAATTTTTCATAACATCGTTTTACATTTCGCAAATAAAATACTATTTTAGTTAATAATTCGGTATTTAAATTCGTGGAAGTTGGACAATGACCTTACGTAAATAAAAAAAAAAACAAAATAGAAGAATTTAAAATGTAACAAAAACAGTTCCGACATGATCAGCTAGACGCCTAGTCTTGCAAATGTCTATGGGTGGCGGTAATCATTACCATCTGCTCGTTTGCCCCTTATTTAATAAAAAAATGATTTTAGTATTTGGTATCTTTTGTTTCTTTCTTTTTCGGAGGGACCTTCTACTGGTTGGCGGCGCTATTGCTCCCGCTTCAATAGTTCATCGGACTAGCGAAGACTATTGTGTCTTCTGTTTAATTTGGAATCTAATTCGGAAGACCAAATAGGAACTTTTAACATTTTGTTGTGAAGATCCTTGGAAGACCTTGAACTCAAGGGCTAACACATAGCTTGTCAGGGTATTCAAGAGCAGAGCATATTTCCGTCGCTGTATAAAACCGATATTATAGGATAATTTAAAGTCTCAGTTATGTGGTACGCGATAATCCTCTGGTGCCTTCCATCCTATTCCATAATCTAACTAATATTACGAACGCGATAGCTCGGTTGGATGATTGGTACTCTCACGTAAAAACTACTGAATGGATTTTGATGAAATTTAGCAATGTTTCTTGTTCAAGTTCATGTACCAGGATAACATACACTATATACATAAGAAATTTTCTCTTGGTTCTCCGTCTGTAATCCATGCGGACGAAGTCGCGGAAATCAGTTAGTATTAAATATTATGTTGAATTAGAAAAGAGATTAGTGGTGTGTCGTGTGAACGTCGAATAGTAAGTAGCAGATCGTCAATATCTCGTATCGAGTTATATCGGTACGACACATTTAAAGAAACACAGCAAAAGTAAATAATTATTCGTCTTTTTATCTGTATACGCGCCATAAGGGTAATATTTTGCAAGTGCACATGTTACTGTAAAAGCACAACGGTAAATACTAAGATTGTCCAGTAAAATCTAAGATTTACCAACTTGTAGTGGTGAAAGTCCGAACAGTTCTCAGACCACCTCCATCAATCAATCTTAGGATTTATCTCAGTGGGACTGTAAACGTCACCGTGTCCGTGTACATGTATATGTGAGGGTGGAGACGAGACGTGGGTTCATTACTGTACGCGAGGAACAAAACAACAATCGAAATAGTGGAGAAGACCTGGTTCACCACCCCCTAAAAGAGCTAAGGCGATTTTGTCGGCAAATAAGGTAATGGCTTCAGTATTCTGGAGCTCGAAGGGTGTGATTATGATTGGTTATCTTGAAAGGTGTCCAACTATAAACTCTGATTACTACGTCGTTGGATCCTCCGAAGAAAAATCCTGTTTCATCATGATAACGCCCGTGTTCGCACGTCTGTGCAATCAATGGCTGAAATACACAATTGTGGCTTTGAACTATTGTCGCATCCGCCTTATTCGCCTGATCTGGCACCGCCAGACTCTTTTATGTTCCCTAACCTAAAAAAGCACTTGGGAGGTCAAAGATTCTCGACAAACGACGAGGTCGAAACAGCTGTAGACGCACATCTTGTCTCTAAGGAAGAATCATTTTTTTTTCAACGGTCTAAATGCTTTAAAATGGAGATGGCAAAAGTGCATCGAACTTGATGTTGATTGTGTAGAAGAATAAAAATATAACTGATTTAGTATGTGTCTATTTTCTTAGTGAGATCGAATACTTTTCAATTCACCGTCGTATGAAGATTTCTATGTTCCCCTGGTACAATAAAACATATTTGAAGCCGTCTGGAGGCAGTCAAATTGGGTTCAAATGGGCTTTTAACTATTCAATTATCTTTTTTGACCGCCGCCACTAGCATGTAACCCCGACATCCTACCAAGAATGACCTCATGACAAAGGCTTAGCGAGCATTGAACATTGACAACAAACACACGCACGACTGTCTGGGATTGTTTCCTATGGAGAGACTGTTTCATTTAAATAGATGATTGTCCTCAGTCTTATAGGCAGTCAATATTATACGACGGGCATGCGTCATACGCAATCGGAAACGGATATCGCTGTTCCTCTTGATCTATTGTTGTTTACTGTGGCTGACGGGCGAATGCACGGTATATTAATAATTTAATTATTTTAATTTTTAAGTGAAACTTCCTTATAGAAAGGGGATATAGCGTTTTTTCATTCTCAAATTCCTTGCCTTTGAATGTTGTTTATAATTCCGTTCACTTGGCCATTGAAGTTTTACTTCTATTTTGTATCCCACCACACATTTTACTTGTATTAATTATGTTTTATTCAGATCGGTCGTCTCGGCGTTAATTGAAAGAGGTCTATGTCCAGCAGTGAACCGATAAGGGCTGATAATGATTATGTATTTTATTCAAGGTGTGATTATTAAGAAGTGCCATGCTGTTTTGTGGCTTAATTGGGATGGCATAACCGGGGTGGTGTCCCGCGCATAAAATCGACGTGAAGTGGCAGTAACGCGTTCGCGTCGTTGCCCTTGTTGAGTTTCCGGTGACCCATTGTATGGGACAAATCTGCATAGGACCCCGGACGGATGGAAAGTAGAATTTAAGAGGTCTATGTCCAGCAGTGAACCGATAAGGGCTGATAATGATTATGTATTTTATTCAAGGTATGATTATTAAGAAGTGCCATGCTGTTTTGTGGCTTAATTGGGATGGCATAACCGGGGTGGTGCCCCGCACATAAAATCGACGTGAAGTGGCAGTAACGCGTTCGCGTTGTTGCCCTTATTGAGTTTCCGGTGACCCATTGTATGGGACAAATCTGCATAGGACCCCGGACGGATGGAAAGTAGAATTTGCAATGACAAATTAGATCAATAATGGGTACATACTTTTACATATTCGGAATCAGAATAGTGCTGAATACGCTCCGTGATTATGTACATTTTTTACAAAACAGCCTGTATAAAATAATATATGGGTTAAAAAAATAACATATAGGTTAAATATCCGTCCAAGTCCATCCTACGAAATTTCTATATCCTTCTATGTCAAAAAATTACTAAAACTTGTCTCACCTCTAAGGTACAATAAGGTACTACAGACGTAGTACACGTTTACAATACAATCTGTGTCTAAAGGTGTGTGCAATATATGTATGGGCGATATCCATCCAATAGATATTGTGCAAAGGTAAATAGCACTAGAAGATCGAGCGCGGTCCATGGTTAGTTCCGCTTGAGCTCCTATCCAGGCTAATACGTAAGAGTTGGCATGCTATGAAAATAATTTAGAAATCTCAATCGAGAAACAGTACCATTGCCAACTGATACAACTCGTTCTATGCAATGTCTGAAGAGTTGGAGAGTTATAGAAAAGATAGTTACAGGATATTTCAACTGATCCTTTTATATAACCTAAGATAGTACCCGGCGGTTATAGAGGGCGTTGGCCTAGTCCTATGGACCATTGTGGCAAATGAAATAGCGTCGCCGCCAGTAGTAGGTTCCTCCGAGAAATAAAACACAAAAGAATTATGCCTCGCGTCTATATGAAAACAATGATAGTTCCAGTACTATTTTTGCATGCGTATGTCGAAATAGACTCGTAAGTAAGTCCCAATTATATATAAATGTGACAATTGTATCAATAATTAGTAATGTATTAATGACGAATACTTACAATCATACACACACATGCGTAAATGCACTTAAGACATCTCTTCACACAAGTTCCCTAATGAGACAGGCAGACAGTCGTAAGTGACAAACATGTGCTTTCTTTTTGTTTATACGTATCCTTGACTGTACGCTATTCTGACATTTCGTGACAAGCGACGATAAGATTCGACACAAGAACGTCACCTGGAAGATATTACGACCAGGGTAAAATTCTTTTATAATTTTTCACAATATTTATCTAAAGGTATGCGAATTGCGGTCAGCTACGATGATATAAAACGTGTTTTCTTATATATTTTCTTTATATTATAATATGTAATTAATTCGTCTTAGGTTACTCGGTTTCCTCCGCCTACCACACTAGAGGCCAATGCGTGAAGTGTCGTTGCCATTAATTGTCCACCTACTAGTATGATATTAGACTATCATAGTGTAGACCCTAGGTAATATTATAAATGGAAAGTTTAACGCAAAAACTACTGAATCGATCCGGTTAAAACTTGGGACAGATATCAGTATTACAATTTGGCGTTTTTAATACTATTATTGTAAAAGGGATAACCGCTGAGCTCATCCGATTATTCTCTGGGCTTATGTAGTAAATATTTAGTAATCTGTGACCGGGCCTTGATTCGAACCAGCGGCAAAGCATCACGTTGACGAGTGAGAAGTGAAAAATCACATTTGAATTATACAGTATCTAGAGAACTTCAATATCCGTCTCCGCGTTTTAGATTTAACAATCCGACATGTGCCCATGTTACCGCTATAATTATTTCCTAAAACAAAGTCGTATCTACGCATGTGTTTCCGTTTATTGTTCAACTGATACGGGTACAATCGCCGGAACTATGATCAAAATCGATTATCCGCGCTTTTGTTCGCACAGCTCTTTCACCAACCACACGAGACCCCCACAACTAAATTTCTACTTAACTAAACATCCTTATTATATTCGTATTTATATAATATACTAGCGCTCCCTGGCCTCACCTGTGAAGAACAGGTGTCAATCTTTAAACTAAAACTTACCTCGTGAATCACTATGTCCATGGGTAAAAACAGCATGAACATCCTTTAAGTACATTTTGAGATTACACACACACAGACAGTTTTCATGGATTTTGTTTTAGGTTTAGAAGGTGTACCGGTATCGGTGAAGATCAATACTGGCATACTATAATTAGAAGTCCGCAGGTGTTGAGAGACTTGGCGACCGGCGTGTCTGTGTGGTGAACATAGAGGAAGGAAAGTGATGGGGAATAATCAATTGTTGGTTTGATGAAGAGAACATTAAATGTATCTGACACATATGTTAAGAAGAAAGACAATAAGTCTGAAATCTGACAGTATTTTTTTTTAATAGCATACGGGGCGAACGAGCAATCGGAGCATTTTGATGACTACCGACCCCCATGGACATTCGCATGATCCTTACGCAGATGCGTTGCCCTCCTGTCACCCCACCCCAGATGGGCCACCGGCTACCCGCAAACTGCACGAATCGCGACAGCGACGCTGGTCCTTTACGCCGGTATTAAGTGAGCGAGAGGTACTTCCCCGGACGTGCCGGCCCAAATCCGTTTCATAGGAGGATGTAGTGACATGACACTAAATAAAATATTGAATGCATCATGCATGGCACTACCTCCTCCTATGCTGCATAGGGCCATGCACCCCTTCCTAAAAGAATATAATAATTATTCTGCAGTAAAGAATAAAACACAAATAGGTGATGGCATAATGAATTTGTAGCCGCTCCGTTGTGAACTGTACGTTATATGTCATAACAGTAAAATGATAAATGCCCATAACGTGTGTATTTACATAATGACGCCTTACAACTATTTATAGTCTGGTTTTAATCCAATTGTCGTAAAAAGATTTTGATGATTACTGACTGCGGGGATTTTATCAAAAAAAAAGGTGCGATTTGTGTTGCAACTGCCCTACTTTTAATTATAGGGTTCAAAAGACGAGCAATCAGTGCCATTCGATGACTACCGGAGCCCTTTAACATCCGCACGAATATGTATATATATATGAATACTTAAAATCTTGGTAAGCTGATGTAGATTTTATATGCTATTTGTACCTACTGGTAAATATACCTTTATCTATTTATCTATCTAAAGTAAAGGTACTTCTTTGCGTGATATATAAATCACTAGATGATATAATATTTATCATATTCGCTTTGTTATTGTACAAGATTTTAGATAAGGAGACGCACTCCTATTTGAACTTTATATATGTGCCATAAAGCACATTTTACAATAAGCATGTTTAATATTAGCAACAATCAATCATCAATAGGCAAATTCACTGACCCAACAGGAACCGAAGCAGACAATTCATTAAAGACCACTGGACGGACAAAAATGGCATCGTCCTCTGTGACTTGTGTGGTCGGTGTATTGCTGTCGAAATGAGGCAGATGTAATAATAATATCTGTGGACTTATCTCACCACGTTAGCCCAGTCCTGTGCTAAGTACCGTAAGGACTTGTGTTACAGGTACAAGACAACAGAAATATATTGAATATGTTTTTATAAATTAACGAAAAATTATATATATTTAAGATTATTATTATAGAAATGGTTTTAAAACGTAGATAAACAAAATTATCTCGATGGGATTCGTACTGGCGACCTGGCGCGAGGTGCAATGGAGGGCAACGCATCGGCATAACTGTGCTGATGTTCATGGGCGTTGGTAGTCGTTGAAAGGCTCAGATTTCTCGTTTGTACCCCTATACTATAAAAAAACATGCACGGCTTACAGAGCTATTTTACCACTGCGCCAGCCTATTATATAACGCTATTCTCGCTTCATCGTTATCGTCCGTTTCTGTTGTATAAACGCGCAAACTAACAGTCGGTCCCTTTTGATCAACAACGACGTATATAAACATCCACATATACGAAAAAAATGTTTACACCGGGAAACAAGACATATACAAAAGAAAAAAGAAACGTTATACAAGAGGTAATAAAACAAAAGATCTGACAATATAATTGATACAGATTAATCTATGTTAACCTTTCAGCGAACTCCACTTCGGAATGTCAAATGGCGGTCAACGTACAGTAAAACAAGCGACCTCTATGAATTGGACACCTCTTGATACAGCAAAAACGAACCGTGATACATCATAAAATTAGATTTGCTATTTTTTATATTTCTAGCTAGCTATTTACTTAGGCCTTGACTAGAATCGTGACTTCGCGGACTAAACAAAGCATTAATATTATTCATCTAACACGAACACAATAAGATTACAAAGGCCGATATGTTAGAGAATATATGCCCTGATACAGGTAATAGAGTTATTGTGAAATCTCTTTCATAATTGAACTGAAACGCTGCACAAACAATGTGACCATATTGTCTAGTAGCATTGGTGTATTTGATGTACTATTGTATTTTAATTCCAATTTTATATTAGTGTTTTAGTCCTTGTTACAAAACTGTACACAACGAATTATGTGTATGGGAAACATTAATATTTTTGCACTTATCATAATTTTTCAATTTTACCCTGAAAATCTTAATGAAGACTTCGACTTAGGAAACTAGTTGAAGAAAGAAATAAGGTTCTACGATATCTAACAGGCAACCAGGTAGCTTTAAAAGATACAGCTATCCGTGTGCTGCGCCGTTTAAATGTTATATCGACTTTTAACAATGGCATAAATGTATTTAGATTAACAGATGAACGTAGAAAGTGCATGAAATTATTTAGAGCAAACAACCAACCAAACCAGTCTACGAACTGTATTTTTAATAACACAATCAAATATACGTATCTTTTTTTGGTAGTGTGTGTCCGGAACGAGGATAAAAGACAAATATTACTAGGATCATGTGATTTCCCAGTTTTCAATGTGGGTGGTGTCCAAAGCATATTCAGTGTCGGAGGCAGGCAGAATATTGTTTAGTTATACGTTGACATGAGTTTGTTATGCTGGTGGTGTAATATAAAGTTTCATCATCATCATCATTATCTGCCCTTATCGGGCTACAGCGGATCATAGGCCTCATACAATAAACGGCAACACAACAGATATTAAGTTAGGTATTAATGTTAAGTTAAGGTACGGTGCATATTAAGTTTAGGACCGTCGTATTCACCTGATGACAAAGGTCCTTAAATAAAAAGAGAATAAAAAAAAGATTAAGGAGCCGGTTGTCATATTACGTGGCCTTCACTGGCCCTATATAAACGCTATACAATATATACGCTATAACAAACGCAAATGTTTCATCCGGCTGAACACATCAATCACTTTGGCCGAATATCGATTGCCGTTGGTCAGGAAAGAGAGCGGGCCAATTAACGGCATTCTTTATTAATGTCTTAACTTTACGTGAATGTTACTCATTACAATAAAACTACTTTTACGAACTCTATCGCGGTCTATTTCATTATTTAACTGAGTCCACCCGTGATCATGGTTGCTGTAAAACTTCTGAAACGTTGGGCTAGTTAAATAATAAAATAAATAAATATAAATAAAATCCATAAAACTAGTTTTATTGTAATAACGGCATTCTTTTTACGTATTCACTAACAGCTCCCCGCGGTTTCACCCGCGTAACACCGGCCATGGCCTATAAGCGTTCCTCGATAAATCAACTATTCAACACAAAAATAATTTTGAATTCGGGCCTGTAGTTCTTGAGAATAGCGCGTTCAAACAAACAAACTGAAGAGCTTTATATTATTAGTATAAATTTTATAACTCGCACATATAATACATATATGATGATATATGACAGTGTAGAGCTCACTGGCAACATCCCACGTTTATCCCACTTAGGGTGCTGACTATTCGTCGAGGTGCCCTAATGATTTGTAGTTCCGGGGCACCTCACCAAGGGCCCCACTGATGGCACTCCCTGTGATTGTTGTGGATATTCGGCATTATCACGTGCCGCGTGCCCCACACACCACTGGACCCCACTCAAGGCCAGTGAAGGCGCGTAAATGCTCTTCCCCGCGTCAAAAAAAAAAGGTACGTTTACAAGGTGTATTTCGAAACGAGGAAAGGATTCATAATTTATGAACTTCAATTTCGAGAATTATCGTGCCATCGATACGTATTGACAAACTAAGTCCAAGCATAAACATAGGTACTATGCTTAATAACTCTTCGTTACACTGTGATGTTTAAAAGGCTTATAAAATTTTTTACTTTTAGTTTCAACGATATTTAAATTTTTGACTCAGTCAGGTTAGCTTTTATTATTTTAATTCATTACTTTTGCCCCATTGGTGGCGACAGGGATAAACTGAAATCACCACTACGAGTTACAACTCCATGTTAACAGAGATACTTGTAAATAAAAATAATAAATTTATCTATCGCTATCAAGTTACCCAAAAAGCCTTATTAGCCCATGCGCATAATTGTAGAAGTTTTGCCCTCCTTCCGTCCTCTCTACCAATGGAAACTCACAAACCGCACCACATCTGTCAACAATGTCAACAAAAACACGACACTACCTAATAAACAACCGAATGAACATAAAAATCACACAAACACATCGGGATGTAGTTCTCACCAAACGTTGCTTAAACTAGTTGAACTCTGCAAATGACTAGTTGTAGTTGAAATTACAGGCAACCGTCAAGCTGGTAAGCCAAGTCTGTAAATCCCACTATAATTTACGTCAGCGGAGAGGTCGGCGGAAATTTTATGCACGAAATGGAACGCATAAAAATATTTTTTGAAACGTTAGACATTTGAATCCAAAGCTATAAAAAAATTTAACTGTTGTATTAAAATCATTTTATGTCCATATTCTGATAACATCGGTGGCTTTGGTGAATATTTTTAGGGTTTGCACACACCTGACTTTGATGTGGAGGAGAGGATGCTTTATGTCATCGTAGCTGCGAAAAGCTACCATGTTGTCGTCACGACATACGGGTATCATGTATAGACCCGAAGATAATATTAGTTACTTTAATTAATCGGAAATAAATATCGGGATGCATCCTTCCCATCTGAGGGAAAAAGAGGAAAACCGTAATTTAAAGATTTGCATATATGTACAATTATGTACCTTCTAATAATCGACATCTAGTTACAATAAGTAATTATATTATATTTACAGCATGTAAGGTTTGTTTGCGCAAGTTAAAGCCAAGCTTGTTTGCGCAATGAGGAATGATGAGGAAAAATCTGTCCACCGTCCATCTATTAATGGATTTTTTTGTACTGGTACTATCTCCTGCTTGCCTAATCGTCTTGCCGTTTATGAAAGGCGCTCGAGTTCACCCATAGGATGGATGAAGGCAGAACAAGTGTGAACACAGCCTTAGATGACGATATCTGCGTTTTTAATAGTAACCGTATTGACACACTTTGTGTACCAAGCAGCCTAAATGGCAATCGAACCGTATCGTATCAAATTGAACTTATCTCGAGCTGAAGGTGAGGCTGGTCGTAACCAAGGTGTTGGTATCGCTATAGCATATGTTTTTGTTAATTTCATCGTACAATTGTGGAGCCGTGCGATAAAACATCTGATAGCAGATCTTTTTGGGAGTAATAAACTTATGGAATAATAAAAACACGCGTTACTTTGGGAATTGAGGTGACAAATAAATGTTGTAACCAAGAGAATTCCCAGGGGCGGATCATCCTAAAGGTTTATAACCAGGGCCCCATAGATAAATGCCCAATATATAAATTGCCCAAGTAGTTAAATAAGTAAGGGGCTCCGGGGAAAATAGCCCAGACCCCCACTGAGTAACGGTCCGTCCTTGAGAATGCCACACAGAACATGTGTATGTATACTCGCATGCCATTTTGTCCAATAGTCTCTCTGACGCATATTTCTTCTTCAGGATCAAAATCAGAACCAAACAAAATCTAACACAAAAGCAATCGACTAAATAAAAATCATGTAATTTCATCTGGCCCTAGGCAAGACAAGATATGAGTTACCCGTACTGGTCGAAAACCCACCCAGTGTGCTCATGCAGCGTAAATGCTATCGACTTATTAGCATAAAATAGACAAGATAAACTTATCGATTAGAGGTCTTGCAGTTCGCTTCAACTCTTCTATCATCTGTCTTGTAGTTACAATACAGGAAGAATATATATTCTCTTTTAAATAGAATAGGGGGACAAACGAGCAATCAGATCCTTTTAACGACTACCGACGCTCATGAACATCGGCACAATTACTATGCCGATGCGTTGCCCACCTTCTCCCCCTAATGGGCCACCCGGCCAATCACAAACCGCACGAAACGCGACACTGAATATGTCACTTTACGGCAGTATGATGTGAACGAGAGATAACTCCCCGATCGCACCAGCCCAATTCCGTTGCATAAGAGGATGTAGTGTCATGCAACGTGCATGGCACTACCTCCTCCTATTTATATCAATAGTGTAATTAATTATATACAAATCTATGAAAGTAAAGTTTCATAGATTTAACAGACTTTGATGAGTTTAAAATATAACTGGGAACTACATTTAAGAGGCCCACACCATTGCCAAGTGGGTTAACCGGTTGTATAACACAAACCA
The DNA here is from genome assembly GCA_017140195.1 of Eumaeus atala. Classification (NCBI taxonomy): domain Eukaryota; kingdom Metazoa; phylum Arthropoda; class Insecta; order Lepidoptera; family Lycaenidae; genus Eumaeus; species Eumaeus atala. Next base: position 200,877 of record JAFELO010002351.1, read on the forward strand.
AAAAGCCGCTGAAAATAAAGCGCATAGCTATAATAACCATTCGACCTTTCGCGACCTCATTTCTCGGAACACAAAAAATCGTCGAGACAATAGGGTGTTCTCGTGTCAATCAACCACAGAGTAGTGTGAGTACGGGTACTGACGTTAACACACCAGAAACCCATAGGTGGGTGCTCCGAACGCTGAAAAAAAGTCACCGCCAACGTTTGTACTACGCAATCTCAGTTACCGCAACAGTTTATTCTTAAACGTGGCATTGAATTAGATTAACCCGATTGGTTAACGGTTGTGACTAATAATTTTAGTAAGTGGGCAGAATTCGCGAGTCCTTGGGTCACTTTTGTTTATTTCAGGTCAGATTTTGGTTTTCTTTGCGTTTGTTTTGTGTAAAGATTATTTGATATGTCAGTATAGCTGTTAAACTAGTCAAGTTTTTTTGTAGAATAAATTAGGGACCAACGAGAAATCGGAGCCTTTCAACCACTACAGACGCCCATGAAAATCAGCATATTTATGCCGATGTGTTGCCCTCCTTTTCACCCCCCCCCCTCCCCCGGCTACTCATAAACCGCACGCACATTTACGGCGATATTATGTGAGCGAGAGGTACCTCCCCGGTCGTGCCGGCCCAATTCCGTTGCATAGGAGGATGTAGTGTTATGCAACATGTATGGCACTACCTCTTCCTATGCAGTATGGCATTACCTCTTACAAGAAAATTATCCTAATAATATTATAAATGCAATAGTTTATTTGTATGTTTATTAATTATGCTTTCACATAAAAACTACTGAACTAACGTAGACGCAATTCTACATATCTTTTTTTTTAAGTTTAGGGAGCAAACGAATCGTAGCCCTGCGACTCCACGACTAATATTACCATGCGGGATACACTCTAAAGAAGTAAAAAGAAGAAGAAGTAGAAAGTGAGAAATAACAGAGAGGACAACTTTTTGCGTCAGTCTCTTCGCTATACAATTTACAATATTTAAAAAAATACTATTGCTTAGTACATTATATATAATGCCTTCGATTTAGTTTCTTTATCTCTTCGATTTAATAATTAACTCATTACAAACTGTAAACAAATACAACGCATTCTAATTGTATCCTACTACAATTACCCTTTTAATTATCATGATAAACGTTAAAGTTTTAAGTAATCCTTTTTTATGTGTTTTAAGTATCTCGACACTTTTGGGTTGCCTCATTTCCTTTACCAACTATATTTCTATATTTTTAACCAAAAAAACGAACGTTCTTAGCATAGCTACTATTATAGTATGCAACAATACACGAAACGATCTACAAATATAAGTTTGTAACGGTTTTTTTGTTTGATTTAACTGTAAATTAACAAGTTTCTTTATTTTTTCTTCATCTGCATTGTATCATTTTTTTGCCAAAGCCCTGCCTTGCTTTATCTAGAACACCTTATAGCTTTTTCTTTAGATACTTAGAGACAAACAAAGAGGGAAAGTATGTTATATAGATATATTATAATATCACTGCTTTAGGGTTCCGTGCCCAAAGGGTGAAAATGGGACCCAATAACTAAGTCACCGTTGTTAGTCCGTCGGGTCATTACGAGGCTGTCATTCATAAACCGTGATAGCCTATTTATGTATTTCTGTTGCTGTTTTAACAACAAACACTAAGAAATTGTTACGGGATCTTAAGCGATGTACGGAATGGTTTAACTATTCAGTTTTGTTTCTTTTGAGGCCTATAAATATAGGTAGGGATAAACCCCAAAAAAATATCGAAACCATAACGGGAAGTGTATATAAGTATCCAACGGTGGCTTAGAAAAAATGCTCCTAATTAATGTTATCAATATAAATGCAATGTTAAAAATATAGCCTTGTCGTGAGAGCGCGCAATAAACCTTATAGCAACCCGCTTACCTACATCCACCTAGTACCTACCGCACGGGACACACACATGCAAATTACTAGCTTTTGCCCACAGTTCCGTCCGCGCGGACAATAATGAAACCATAATAACATAACGATTAGGTACATAGTTCCCGTGGCAATTGCGGTATCGCACGACAAAATATACACATTATCTTTATTCTTTTATAGTATAGGGGCTAGAGGAGCAATACTACCAACGACCACAAAAATCCTCATACAGATTTTGCAGGTGCACTGCCCTCCTTCCATGTACATGGCGGAAACTCACACATCGCACGAAATGTGACAACATAGCTGTCTCCTTACGACAGTAATGTGTGAGCGAGAAATACTTCCCATTTATATAGCTTACTGCCTGTGTTACTCTGGCATGACAACACCGCCAAGTTTTATCAAAATCCGTTCCTACTAATCGGATTATGGAGCGATTGACAACGAACATCCATCGATCCAATTTCTCGCATTTATGACATTTAACATAGATATAAAAACTCGAATGTTTATAATATAATTTTATGTAGCTTTACGCTCGAGAAACATTACCTAGTTATATGCTACCGCCGCATAGCTTCGCTATGCCGTTTTGTGCATTTTGCAAGTAGCCTATGGCGCATTGGAGGGGTAGAGAAAAGTGGTCAATAGTGGCGGTATTCGTCAAAAGGTTCCGTCTTCGACTTTTTGGGAGGGGAGGGGGGCGACTTCGTTTGTCAAAAAAAAAATCCTCAAAACATTCACATTTATAATGTTATAAGACAAAATAGACATAAAAATTCGAAATCTTAAAAAAAATATGTTTTGTTTTGTAGAATAGAGGGGCAAATACGCAATTAGAGCCTTTATACAACTACCGACGCCCATGAACATCCACATAATTACTATGTCGATGCGTTGCACTCCTTCTCCCCTACAATGGGTCAAGTTGTGTCACGCACCCCTATTGCGCAGTTGGTTAAAAAAAACTAAGAAAAAATTACTAACTTCATTAAAGCTCTATTGACATTGTGACAATGGAACATTAGCTGCAGGTACTAACCGGCGAATGGCTGCGAATTCTCGTGCGGAAAAAATCGTCTGAAATCAAATGCCTGGACATTTAGTCTAGCGGACGGCGCGCTTGGTTACACACGCCATTTTGAAAATTGTAAACTTTAAAGTGAACTGTAGCGATGTTGACTTTGTTTTGTACTTTGTCGGTTTGACCAAATAAAGTCCATAATCCGGAAGACTGTGTTTTATTCTATAAGGGGGTAAAAGTGAAGTGAGAATATTTTTGTTACTACCGGGTATTCCGTTCAATGTTAACGTGAAGAAAACACGCCCATCGGATGCCACACATGGTGACAGTGCGTAAATGTATTTCCTCTCAAAATCGATGACTTTTTGTAAGAGGTAGTGCCATGCTGCGTTGCAGCGGAACTGGGCCGGCACGATCAGGGTGGTACCTCTCGCTCATGTGATACCACCGTAAAGTGATACCTACGGTACCGCGTTGCGTGCGGTTGGTGAACAGCCGGTGGCCCATTAGGCGGGAGGTGAAAAGGAGGGCAACGCATCGGCATAGTAATTATTCTGATGTTCATGGGTCCCGTTTGCTCGTTTGTCAACCTATAATAAGAAAACCAACAAAACCCACTAGAGTGGGGAGGGGGACCGCTTCCCCCTTTTTCGGTCCCAAAAATAATTACTATAGGGTACGCCCACAATCAACCCGGTTCATCTCTTCCCATCTGCGGGAAAAGAGGGGGTCTGCCCCCCTATCGTCTCCCTAAACCTGAAGACAAAAAAGTCTTCGTAGTCAGTCGAACTGTTGAGGCTGGACTAGCGCCGCCAACCAGTATTAGGTCCCTCCGAAAAAAAAATACATAGCAAGTAATAACTTTATAAAGTTCCATTCCTCGTCCTAATTATCATTATCATTATTATGAAAAATTTATAATACAAATATGGAGCATCATAAATCACCTAATTGATAAAAACAATGTTTTAGTGAAAAGTGTTTCATTTAACATACCTATCCGATAATAATCTAATAAATATTTTCTATATCCAGCACTAGATAGATTAAAATTGTTTAAGAGTGGGATCGGAGCTAGTCTTCATCCATAGCTAGCTTTAACGAACTTTTTTATAGAACCTTCGGAAACCGCCTACAATAGATAATTCGATAACAAAGTTTAGATTAATAAAAACTTATAAAATTAACCGCGGATAGTGCTTAGCTGTTTTAGCACCCACCCGCTTCAAGTCCGATGTTTGGCGTCATGTTCGAACAATTAATAACAGGGTTAAAAGCTCGTCTTCCACAACCTGTATTCTATGCTAATAATATAAAGCAGAAGAGTCTGCTTGTCTGAACGTACTAATCTCAGGAACTTACTGGATCGAATCGCAAAACTTATTTCTGAAGAAGGGTTTGGGTTATATATCATGACGCTACGTCGAATAGAGTCGGAGTTACGCGGGTGAAGCTGCAGGGTGATGCTAGTCAAGATAAAACGCCAACAAGGACTTCACTAAAGACGAAATCATCATCATTACCGGACGACGTCCACAGTCACGAGCCACTTGCATCCAATAATAAGATCCTATAATTAATATTAATTAGCCAATTATAAAAATGACCTTAATCAATGTGCCAAATTTCATCTAAATCCGTTAACATACATACAAAGTTTCGGAATTTATAATGTTGGAAGGACTGGCTCAATCAATAATTCCGTATAAAAGATAAAAGAAACAGTCGTCAAATGGTGTCTGTGTGTAAGCTACTGAACAGATCTTCATGCGGTTATCATCCATGGATAGAGCGATTTCCGAAGGAGATTTTAGTGTATAATCCTTTAGGGTAACAATCCGGCCTGTTATTCACGGACGAAGTCGGACCGCTACTGTAACATAAGTTAGATAATCACTACCAAAACTGCCGGCACGTTTTAGCCTGCACACACTTCACTAACTACATTATGTAATGCGAAATAATAGCGTGTACATAATCTATGCCACTACTGTATCCCCTCTTTGTTTGGGAAATTAAAAAGTTCATTTCCATAATGTGATAAAATTAAACATAGGCGGCGTGAGAACTAATGTACTTCGAGCTTGTGTAAGTGCGCACCTGGGGTGTAAGTTAGAAACTACTAGGCTTTTCTTTTGTTTTCTCGCTGGGGAGTGCTTTTAAGTATGCCCCCAGGATGACCTGGATGAGAAAACCTAGGTAGGTTAAGTGGGACTCGGGAGCTACAAGACAGCTCCCCCTACCAACTTAACCCCAGTGGTGTTCCTTCTCATCCGCCGATAGGAGCCACGGGAACGATATGACATACAACCGCCACGAATTCTAGTCGCGGTTGGGTGTGGTGTGCAGGTGCCCTTTCCAGTCCCTCCGCCACGTATATCATGAACCGTGATAGCTAAAGTTGAAATTTCCACACATGATGTACTTCTGTTGCTACTATAACAACAAATACTAAAACACATCATCATCATCATTATCAGACCTTATCGGTCCACTGCTGGACACAGGCGTCTCTCAATGAACACCAAGGCGACCGATCTCCTGGTACTCGCATCCATCCCGGACCGCTTACTGCACGTAGAGTGTCTTCCCACCTGGTCAACCAACACTTCGTTTTCCCAAACGCGGCCTCCACTCCAGAACCTTACTGGCCACCATCCGTTCTGCCATCTGTTCTTCATATTGTGTGACCAGTCCATTGCCTCTACAGCGAGCCTATTCGTCGTGTGGTATCGGATACTTTAGTTCTCCGCCTTATGACTTCGTTACGAAGTCATAAGGCGGCGGACATAGATTCACCCAACATAGCACGTTCAATAGCCCGTTGTGCTACCGCAAACTTGCGGACCAGTCCTAAATTAAAAGGCCATGTTTCGAGCCCCGTTGGTCATCACGGGGATAACGCATTGATTTGAAGACTTTCATCTTCAAGCTCTAAAAAACATAGAAAATAATGATTAGTCATAGGGACCCCTCCCCACACACACACACACACGAATTTTGTATATTGGTATGGGAGCCCTTCGTTCGCTCTTGTTCGGTTTTTTTTTAGGGTTTCCTAACCCTAAAAACCAATGTACATATATGTATGACGGGCAAAACAAATATGTACATACACAATCACAAAATTTGCGCCTAGAAAATAGGTTATCAACGTTTATCAAGATAAGAGTTACAATTTGCTATGATAAGTTAACGTACGGGTGGGTTAGGAAAGCAGAACAAACTAAATAAAAAGGAGACCTCACGTGCTATTTTAACACCACCGTCGGAATGCATCTCTCGCATCTGCGATAAAGGTATCATATGCTTTGTTAAAGATGTATAAGCTTTTCCACAGTTTTGTTCAATTAGAACATTTTAGTTCAGTCCCGCCCCCGAAAGGCCCGTATCTTCATCATCATTGATTATGAGGTTAGATTTGATCAAAGAAATCCCATCATAAGAAGGAGTCCTGTCGCCTGCAGATCCGGGATCCTACACTTTTAGCGGCTGAAGGCTACCCGTAGGTGTTTAGTCGGTAGGGAAACCCAAATTTCGAGACCGACATACGGCCTAGATGTGCCAACGGGCCCCTGTGTATGCATTCCCTTGCGTTAACAAAAAAGTGTCACAGTGCAGATTCCTCGCTTCGAATCCCTCGCGCGGAGTGTTGTGGGTTGGCGCTGCGGATGTAGCGTTGTGTTACAATCGGCCTCGTCGATACGAACAAATCATAAGAACAAGGCGCCGTTTTTAGCGGTTATCGCAAAAAATACGAACCGAAATTCGGAAGTAAATTACACGTTAAGAGTAGCTGGGACCTATTAACGCAATTTGCCACATTCCTCTCCTCTTGGAAACAGGAGGCGCATCGGGTCATAAAACACTTTCAAATAAGAGCAGCTTTAGACATCACTCCTGTGACCTGACATACAGAAACGAACAGATTTATTAATGCAGATAAAGTCGCTTAGACGAGATTTATTGAGATTTATGGCACGTCGTGCGACTGCCGTTTTAGGTCATCTGGCTCTGTCACGTAGCTCTGATAACGTGCATAGGTCATATATGTAATCGGGGAGATGGATGGTCGGAGAGTTTTACTATGATCGTTACGAATCTTTTGTCAGGCGCTTTCAGAATTAAAAAGACTATCATTGTACTGTTGTTTTTTAAAATTATCTTCGTAGTTACATTTTGCTTTCTGGCGCGTTATGGAGATATAATAACTTCGTAAGTGTGCACATAGGTTTATTTATGAGAAATATGTACTTAATCTATTTAGTATTTATATATATATTATAAATAGGAAAATGATTGTTCGTTTGCTTGCATAGAATAGGCTCCTAAGCTACTGCACCCATTCGCAAAATTATTTTTCTATTAGAATCCTACATTATCAGTGGTGAACACAGAAAATATTGGCAATTAGCAGTCCCCGCGGACGTTGTAATGTCGTAAATTTAATTTGTTGCCAATGTAACGAGTAATATTAACGAGGCCGAAATTAAGATTCATAATTTTACATCAATACATTTTTGCCATATTTCGTGAAATATCCGTTGCAAAGCCGAGACGAATGATAGTATCACGCAAAAAGGAAATATCTTCACTTAGGAATGAATATGCGCTGCCAACACTACTTACTTATGGTACCTCCACAGGGAACTTAATTGTTCTTCCGTGATTCTGCAATATCTAATAGCAAGTTGATGAGCCAGTCATGAGTCCTGATAACGCTAAACCCCACGGGCTAACCACCGGCACCGATATTAGCTACTATTCAATAAGTACGTATCCGTTCTTTCTATTTTTACTACAAATATAAAGCTGAAGAGTTTATTTGTTTGATCGCGCTATTCATTTAGTGGTCGAAATTGAAAAATTATTTTTCTGTTGAATAGTCCATTTATCGAGGAAGGTTAAAGGCTATATACCATGGTATATAGCCTTTAACCTTCCTCATCATGAATCTACGACTAATAAGGCCAGCGTCATGCAACCGCGGGAAGATGCTAGTTATCAATAAAAACGTAACCTCTCGACAAAAATTTTGACTCTGATCAACGAAACTTTTAGAGGTGGCTCTCGTACCTACGAGAAACCTACTAAAGGTACTAGATTCTGCATATGTATATCTAATAGATTTAATATTTACTTTTTCCGAATTAGCGTGTATTTTACTACTTACATATAATACAATCGTTTCGAATCAGGTTGAATTCAAATTTGCGCCATTACCCTCGCCATAAAACTTTTGGACTTGAACAATTTACTTTATAATATTAATGACGCGTTCAATACTAGCCAACAAGTTGCGCAGAGATCTATGCCTAACAGTTATTTATATGTACGTAAATAGATCATTCACCAAGTTCGTTCACCTCGGATCTAATTAACAACTAGATGGTGAAATTAGCAACACTTTTATAACACGGCAATATAACGGAAGGTTTCATGCAGATTTTTCATACTCTAAACTTTCATCTTTGTGTTCGCAATGTTTCGCGTGTTTTAAGCATAGTAAGTAATAAATAATGATATGTTTGCCTCGTGGTCCAGTGGTAATCGTGCTATACCACATTCGGAGACCCTGGGTTGGAGTCTCGGGCCAGACCAAATGGTTATTGGGATTTAGTAATAGTCCATTTTTAGTAATAGTCCAAAGTCAGGAAGTTGGCGGTGTCATATCCCCGTTGGTCCTGCGCCTTATTTCTCTCCGGTCGTGTCGGACTGCCGTCCCATCGGATATGAGAATGAGAGAGCAGAGAGTGCATATATGCCTGCGCACAAGTGAACATTGTCCCCTTGGCTAGAAATTTCGGACTTACATTCCGTCTAGGTGTAAGTTCGAGCCCCGCCATGTACTAATGCATTTTTATAACTTAAGTACACTGAGTTCTCTTTCGGTAAAGGAAAACATCGTGATAAAGCCAGCATATTCGAACTTGACCTAATCTAGGATTGGGCCTGGTTTCTTGATTGCAGAGGTCTGATGAGAGTCGCGGTGTGTTAAACTGCTGTCCTCGTCATGTCCCCTCGATGAGGCATCCGACCACGACATCATATGATATAGGTATTGAAACGGAATAAGACATTCCCTTGGCTAGAAACTGAATCATAACATGCTTTATTTTAACTAAAACTTTAACTCTAAATCTCGTCATGGCACCAAATAAACCGTAACAACTATGGTCTTTGAGCCAAATAAGTGCTAAGGCGGCGATCTCTATAAATTCTAGCCAACTGCGCAGGACATATTATAAGCTCTCAAGTGTGCGTAGACAGAAGTGGACTCTACTCGGCCATTCCCATACTCCAGAACGCACGGCAATCTGACACGACTGGAGTAAAATACGGTGTAGGACATGCTTAACATACGCTCCGATGCCGTGGTCACACTTTTCTGCATTCGGACTATTAATTATTAGAAATTTAAAAATTCTAATAACAATTTTTTTGTTCACATCCTTCCAATCCGTGACGTCACGCCCTGTAGCTGAACATCCTTACCACTGATCACAAATTCGAATAAAAGTATAACGGCCGCCTCTTTTCAGTGCTTCCTATTTCTACCACGGAGATCATCGTGACATTTTATTAACATCTCAACTAGTAAATATACGCCCGAGTGTCATTAAAATAAGTTATTAAGAACCAGTTATGCGTACTTCTATAGCGGTATATTTTCATCTCTAAATTATATCAGCTTAGAGTATAAACCTCTGTAGAGTAAAAAGTAATATTTATGTAATTCCAGATAATAATCAGTGTCTGAGCCATATTTTGTCAAAATCAGTTCACTTTCTTTTAGTGAAAGATACATGACGTACAAACTATCTCATGTGTAACAAGATCGGTTCACTTGTAAAGAACTTGGTGGTTATATCTACTTTTTATGTAATATGTTACTTCTTTGATCATGTTATCATAGCATTTATTGGCTGTTTTTACATGTTTAAAAGTCTATCTCCGTCAATAACTTTTAAACAGCTACGCTATTACTTCCATGTGGAAACTTTATAATTGCCTTCGAATCAAAGTGTATTGACACATTTATTGTTATATATTGTACACATATTCCTAGCTGTAAATGGTTCTAATAAAAATGAGTCATGTTGTTCTTTCTAGAAATTAAATCAAAACCGATTCATAATTCGATCAAATTCTTCAAAATGTGTGTATAGCTGACGATACTTCATTATATTTTTAGTGAGATACTCTACCGAGGGACTTCTCCCTTCACCATCAGCGTTGCCGGCCATCCGCAATCAATGAAATTAAAAATTTAAAAACACCCGACTCAATTACTTTCAAATGGTTATATAAGTTTTTACGAAACATAGCCATTAGCACTCTCAATTAAGTCACCTTTCCAAAGAATATACTGCCAAATCGGTTCGCTCGTTTGTGCGCTACGATGCCACAGACAGACACACGCACGCCAAACATTTAACACCCCTCTTCCCGCGTCAAGGGCTAAACAGTATCACCCCGCCCAAAAATCATTGCGTCACTACGTCGCGTGGCGGGCAGCGCGACCAGTACAGTGCACTAAAGTGCGTACAGCGAAGTAGGTCACAGGAACCGACAGATCGATCGCACGCAACCCGACGTTATGAGTTTGTTGCTCTTATTGCTTTACAGTACGACAACGTTATGTATATAATCTATCGCATTGACGGTGAATGTGCGATCGTCTATATACTAGCAAACATAGTCCACCAGATTGTGTGGAGCACGTGGCTGTGGAAAGCTATGGCGCACTACCATCAACCCGCGCTTTCACACGCGTAACTCCGGTACTATTAGACGAAGCGTCATGGTATAGGGCCTAAAGCCTTGTCTGTATGGACTAGATAACACAAAAATAATTTTTAATTCTGAAAAGTCTGAGATCAGCGCATTCGAACGTACACTCTCTAGCTTTGCATTATTAAATCTTATATATAAAATTATTTCTCGGCTCTCCGATTGGCTTCACCGATTTTAATCAAAGTTTATATGCATACCCAGTAGGTCTGAGAATCGGCTACGATCTATTTTTCATATCACTAAGTGATAAAGATGAACACATCCTTAACATTTTTTGAAACGTTACAATGACAACAAATTCAATTTACGACAGAACAACGTCTGTCGGGACAGATAGTGTTAATATAGATCTGACTGCCCCGTGGTTAAGTGGTAAAGATTCCACAGACCGCGAAGTCAAGAGAAAGAGCCAAAAAATGTAGGGATTTTACGATTTGTAATAACAGTTCAGAGTCAGGAAGTTATCCATATTACACCCTCTCGTCGAGCCACCGGTCATCCACCTGGTAACCTCCAGTCGTGTCGTACCATCGTCAAAATAGGAACAAGGTAAGGGGACATGCACGCAAGTGTGCAAGGTGCACACTGGCGTGTCCTGCACATTTGGTTTGTCCCTATAAAGATGGCCGCCGTAGAAATAAAATAAACATTTGGGTTAGAGGAGTTACCCAGTTGTTCCCTTGGACTCAAAAACGCCTTGACAATTGTAATATTTTCATAATTGTTACACATTAAATCTGTTACAGAAATATTCCTGTGACACGTTTCTGTTTGTACCCTTCTAAAACTATTCCTAAAGTTTTAGAGGTTTTAGTAAAAAAAAAAGTACCATTACGCCTATTATCCCGGAAAAGGTAGACACAAGTGTGCTAGTACATCCATTCCTCAGTTTGCATTTTTATGCCAATCTAAACCTTTATTGGCTGTAACCTGTTACTGTGTACTTAATACTTGTATTAACACTGACAAACAGTTATTTTTGAAAACAGATTCATTACACTTTATTTCTCATTTAATAAAAAACGGTGTTAAAACATTTTGTTCTGTTACCACCGAGGTTGTTCCTAATTACATCAGCACAACCTCTGGCAAAAATTTCGTTACGATCACTTTACAAATTGAAAACGAGTCGATAAATATTCTTAACACGCTCTCAAATTTGAAATCCGAGTGCGTAAAGATAGCATTAAATATAATGTCCTATTATTATCCAGACGCGGTTCAACGACCACCACTTTTGAGATTATCATCACGTCCAGAGCGGGCCAAGTGAATTTTACGACGTTTTTTTTATTGCGCCACAAAATCAGAGAGATTTGTGCCGTATAAACTATATACGGATTGCGAGTTCCTGTAGTAAAAACTCTCCGGAGTTATTTTAAACAGAGTGATACACCTCTTAAGTGATTATGATCTCGGGTTTATATTTTCGACCCTAACTGTATATAAACTGGGACCATAATCCTCACATAACATCACTGATATGTTGATGGAAGATAGAGCTATTTAAGGGTTAAAAGAAATTTGCTAATCGTTTGTCCAATTTTAAAACTTTTTTCATAGTTCGATAAGAAACGAAATTTAAGTTCGCGGTCCCGGATATGTCGCGCTCACCGTTACTTTACTGCGCTTTAGTCGTCTCTTGGTTTGACGTTTTACTTAAGTATTTTTATACGATAAGGGGGCAAACGAGTTATCGGAGCCTATTGACCACTACCGACACCCACATCCGCATTATTGTTATTATGACTAACATATGTTCCAGTACTTTCATCCATAGTTTACATCCCTCATCTGATAGTCCCTTTTCACCAATCGCACTTCTACTGCTGGACCGACAATGATATTCCAATAAAACGTCTTCTTAGTTCTTACCCACAAGAAACAAGTCTATTGTAAGCAACGTTACACGCCAGCAAGTACGACGTGTTGGCGGTCCCTTATCGTCGAATATTAAAATATGGGGCATGCATATACACATGAGTACATGGGAAACGTTTAAAAACGCTCGGGTCAAGAGGGTTAACTGCGGAGCGTGTTTAACGCGAGAGGAAGCGAGACGTTTGAGAGCGGATGTGGTTTTTAATACCACATGAATGTAATTTTAATAACTGGTCAAAAAATTCTTACTGATACTATAAATGTGAAAGCTTGTACGTGTTCTTTCACTCTTAAACTTACTAAACAGATCATTTGGATGAAATTTGGCGGATGTTAATATCTTAAGTTTAGGAGAATGTTACACATTACAATAGAACTACTTTTACGTATTCAATCGCGGTTTATTTAATTATTTATTTTGACCGACTTTTCAGGAGCTTTACAGTGACCTTTGTAACAGGTGGACTGGGATGGTAGATGTCTTGATGAATTCATACACAAACATCTCTCGTGTCTACTGTAATACGGAAAAGTTTAGAAATAAAACAATCAATTATGTGTAATGTTGTGTACATACTCGAGGGTGTTTTATCTTATGGCCATGGGAATCCTGCCAGTTCTATTGTACGTACATGACACTTACGTACAGCTGAGAAATGAATTTAAAACAAGACCGATACAAAGCGTTATGTTTGAAAAAACATGTTTAAAAACATCTGTATCGCCCCAATTGACATTTATTCGCAGTGAAAACAATAATCGATGCACTATAATTATCTCAGGGCGTAGAGTTCAGTGTTCTTGACATTTCGTGTTCGCTCAAGTTCAGAACGACCATTACACGGCCGTGTGTTTCCTGTTTTGCCAATTACATTTAATGGGTTACGTTTATTTTGGATGAGTATTGAGTATTACGTTTAATAACTGGTGAAGGATTGCCTTAGCATTGGATTCAGCAGGGGACCGTTATGGGCCCATGGATACGGATATGGGTTCATATCCGTAAGATGAAAGCTTCGATTAAGTTGTAATAAATATGACCCATTGTGATGACTGCGTAACACTCATGCGAACTTCCATGGGCTCAATTATCCTTATACTACCACTAGCGTGGTGATGGGGACCGTCTCCCCCGTTTCGGTCCCAAAAAGAATCACTATAGGGTACACCCACAAACTATCCGGTACATCTCTTCCCATCTGCGGGAAAAGAGTGGGTCTATCGCCCTATCATCTCCCTTAACAAAAATCCAGAAAAGTCTTCGCTAGTCCGATGAACCGTAGAAATGGGATCTATAACGTCACCAGCCAGTGGTCAAACCGAAAAAAAATGACCTGATAATAATTAAGTATATTAATGAGTTGATCATCAGTCACTGCTCGAGGACAGTTATAAGGACTAGAGGTCACCCAGTCACTGCTCGAGGACAGTTATAAGGACTAGAGGTCACCCAGTCACTGCTCGAGGACAGTTATAAGGACTAGAGGTCACCCAGTCGCTGCTCGAGGACAGTTATAAGGACTAGAGGTCACCCAGCGATCGAAGTTCGATATCTATAAAACAATATTGTTCATTCAACTTCATGATAGACTGTAATGTTATGATTCATAACTTTTGTAAAATGAGTGACATCTTCTGTGTCGCGTTTCGTGCGGTTTGTGAGTAGCCGGTGGCACATTGCGGGGGAAGTTAAAGGGAGGGCAACGCATCGGCATACTTATTATACTGATGACGTCGGTAATCGTAGAAGGGCTCCGATTGCTTGTTTGTCCCACTATACTATAAAGATGTGATTAAACGTCATACGTTATAAGGCCGCAAAACAACAGTTAAAGCCTCTTGTCTACTGACATGCATAGACATCCGCATAATTGTTATGCTTTCCTTCCCTCCCACTTTCCAATGCAACAGGCAACTCGTAAACCGTACGAAATGCGACAAGCATACCTGTTAATTTGCAGCGATATCATGTGGACGAAAAGTAGATATCTCCACGATCATGGCGGCACTATCTCTTACATTAGTAATTACTAAACCGTCAAATATATATAACATTATAACAATATATTTTATATATGTTTTTTATTCGTGTCCAGTGTCATACGCGTTACAAAGTCCAATCTAACGACACCCTATGCTTTATAAAATCTGTTAGATTGTCATTAGATTGAAAATTACTCAGGTCACAACTCGAGTCTGAGAAACGTGGCTTTCACCTTGAAGAACAAATGAATATGTATAATAGTTATGAGTTTGCCAATAGTTTGACAATAAACGATAATGGTTACACTGCGTCCATGACCGCATCTCAAATGTCAATCAAGAACAATTAACTAAAGTGTTGTATGTGTGCGCCTGTTATATTTGATTCGCAGCGATCCCGCTGAGCTAGAAAAAAACACAGCGAGAAGTCGCCTTGGTGATTTATATGATCGCTGTTCAAGTCAACTTTTAGGTTATATCTGGTAAACGATGAGCCTCTTTCATAGGTATCGCATTTTGAAGCGGGATGTACCTGATACAAATTATTATTTTAACAAATATTAAATTGCGTCATAAAAAACCAGGCCGCTAATGCATACAACGCTAGGGTGACTGGCATTTGCGGTAAACGACTGCTACTAGTAGCAGTCGTAACGACTTGTCGCTGAAACGCCCAATTCGCAAAAAGCAGTCACAACTGCGATTGCAGTTTCTAAACAGCATGGTGATTTTTTTGCAGCGCTAGCAATTGCTGTCTCGTCATTAGTTTTACTCTTTTTATAACGGGCTTGGCCCACCACCACTCCTGTCGCCAGAATCGACAGCGGCATCCACTATGTACCCATTGATATGGTCGCAGGGGAGTCCGAGTAATTCCAATTTGTATGTACCATTAGTTGTATGTTGTAAAGCCTAGATGATCCTCCGCCATGAAGGCTGGTTTTGGTGGTGGGGCTCTGTAGCTCCGTGTGAACCCCGACACCTTAGGTAAAGACAATCGAACGGAGGATTTCTCTGCACCTTAGGTCTCCTATAAGAGGCACGAGATGACGCTTACGAGCACGGGAAAAGGATGGGAACTCACCCCATTGCACTATCTCGAAATCGGTGGGGTTGGTCTGTAGTGTGGGCCAACATCTTCTGTGGAGGTGGAGTCGGTCCCCTCAAGGAACTAACTAGTCATGACAAACAACGTCAATAAGCGAGAGCTGCCCCTCCGCTCGACCCGGCCTACACTACCACTTACTAAAATCCGACTACCGGAACGTGTCGTCATTCGCATCGCATCGTATTTTCGCATGCACTGCTATGTGTAACCTGTCCAACCGAACATCTACAAATCGCACGAAACGCGAAGGCACAGCTGTTATTATTATCTGAGCGGTCTGCAGGTCTGCAGGCAGCCACAAGGGAAATAGCTGACTATGTTCGTCGCTGTGACTACTATATTTCCAATAAAAGAACTAAACTGAGAGAGAGAGAGAGAGATATGTGTAAGGAATTATATTAAAACTTGTGGTATTCCTTCGGGTATAATCACGGACAACCATCGCGGACATGAGATTTGTATACTATATATTATATATGTATGAAACCGATAACCGTTGGGGAAGAAAGGTTCTCGAGTGGCGGCCTCACACCGAAAGATGGTGTGTGGGACGGCCTCCTACTCGATGGACTGATGCTTTGGTTAAGGTGGCGCGGAGCCGCTGGATGCAAGTGGCTCGTGACCGTGACCTGTGGCGCTGTGTATGTGGGGGAGGCCAATGTCCCGCAGTGGACGTCGTCCGGTTGATGATGATGGTCTATGAAACTCTGCTGTTACAGAATGACTGATTGGCAGTACTATTGTACCTACAAAATTGAGATTTGGCACAGAGGTCCCTCATGTAAGTGAGAACTAAGAACGCTTTTTTTTTTAGAAATTCAATCCCTAAGGGGGTGAAATAGGGGGATGAAGTTTATAGTATATAGGGGGATGAAGGAATTTAACCATGTCACGCGGGTGAAACCGCGCGTTAGTATTAAAAGCTACCTCTTACGATGCATCTCTTTCTTATGTCAGATACAATATATTTCTTATAGACAATATCTTCCTTATATAAAACTCATACAAAGCTAATTAGTCAAATCCGTAATCATTATCATTATCAGCCCTTATCGGTCCACTGCTGGACATAGGCCTCTTTCAATGAACACCAAGACGACAGAAATAATATAAAAAATTCGAAAGTCTGTCCGTCTGTCACTATTTGGGGTGAAACAGCTTATCCTATTTTGATATTATTTGATACGCACATAGTTAAATTTCAAAACTTAAGCCTCAAAATCTACTAAAGCGGGTGGAAATTCGTGTGAAAATTCTGAATTATTCTGCACTAACAGAGTCACGGGAATACAGCTAGTGCTATATAAATAGCGCGAAATTTGACCCCCCCGCCACCCCCGGATTAGAGCTTCGCGTTATCTAGGCTCAGCCCTAGGCGACTCAACTACCAAGTTCACTTCAACTGTTCAAACTGCTGCAAGTCAGTTTATTTTAACTTCGCTTTTCTTTCACAGTTGGCAATTTTAAATTGTCTTATCTAAACTGAGTACTTTAACAGACTTTTAAAAAATTTATGTAGCAAACGAGCAAGCGGAGTATTTACCAATGCCCATAAACATCTGCATTATTGTCATGCAGACGCGTTGCCAAGAACAGATGAGCGGAGGCCGCGCTAAGGAAAACGAAGTGTTGGTCGACCGTTCACCAGGTGCGAAGACGATCACCGGGACAGTAGCTGGTCCAGGAAGGATGCGAGCAGCAGATCGGTTGTCTTGGCGTTCATTGAGAGAGTCCTATGTCCAGCAGTGGACCGATAGGGGCTGACAATGATGAAAAATGAGACCCGTTGCCCTCCTTTCCTGCTCTCCGACCGGACCAAACCGACAGGACTGCACCAAACGCGACAGCAAGGAGAGCTAAAGAGCAGAGGAACCCTCCCTTCGATTGTCTTCGCCTAAGATGTCTGGGTTCTCATTGAGCTGCTGAACTCCACCGCCACGACCAGCTGTCATGATGGAGCTCATCTAGGTTGTTCTACAACATAGAACGAATGGTACATACAAATTGGAATTTCTTCTTACTCCTATTTTCTTCTGATTAAGTTCGTTGCGGGTCCCAAGGCAGTTTTAGCTTTATCCCTCGGGCTCCTCTGCGATCATATATGTGGGTCCATAGTGGATGCCGCTGTCGATTATGGCGATAGTGATCCAGGCGTGGCAGTGGTGGGACTAAATAGAGGGACAAGTCCGTTATAATAAACCGCACCAAACGACAGTATGTGTCAAACCATGCTGTCAAGCATAGCTGTCATATTACGGCGGTGTCATGTGAGAGGTACCTCCCCGATTCCGCCGGGCCAATTCGGCTGAAATGCAACACGTCCACTAACGACGTCTTACTAAACACTCTATATACTATATAGATAGAGCTCATTGTCTGGGCCTCTCAATTTGTTTAGGACGTATTTGTAAATTGCATTATCGGTAAGGTCCATATTGCATATGCGTGGAGTACCCTACGCTACGAAAGCAAGTGTGGCTACACTTATGGGAAACAGTCTACAAAAATAGTAGTATTTCGATTCAAACAATAATGTATAGACATTTTTTAAATACATTTTTCATATATCTCACAGAGGTTTTACCCGCTTAACTCCTATTAGTCGTAGCGTCATAGTATTTAGCATTTTCTTCGGTAAATGGACTATTCAACACAATAAAAATATTTTCGGTTCAGGGTTTCCTGAGATTAACGCATACAAACAAACCAGGACTCCAGCTTCATATTATTCGTATAGTTTGTTGTCATTCAAAGTTGGGTGAGCGTCCACTAAATGACGCCCGAAATGTATGCTCTTTGTATCCCTCTTATAAGAAGAGGTGACAAGAGTGATACTAGAGGAGGCGCCTTTGAGCACGGGGCAAGGGCCGAGGACGGGGACCTCTCCCCATTACACTGTCCCAAATTTGGTGGTGATTGTGCGGGGCGGTCCTGCTGTGGATGAGGCGTCGGTCCCTTAGGGAACTGAGAAGCCGTCGAGGTGACCTGATGATTTGTTGTTCCGGGACACGTTCCCAAAGGCGGCACTGACAGCACTCGCGGTGGTTTTAGCGGGCATTCGGCACTATAATGTGCCACGAGCTCCACACACCACTGGACACCACAGAGAGCCGGCGAAGACGCGTAAATGCGTCTCCCCGCGTAAAATAAGAAAAGGCCCGAAATGTATAGATTAGGCTGACGTTGGACATTATAACATAATGATTAAACCTCACAAACAGCCGAGTCCCTTACATAGTTACTAACGTATACATGTCGATAGATATAAATGAAAGCCAAAAATAACGGTCCTTCCCCTTGGCAGCTAGCCGAAGGTCGACCCACGGTTTACAACCAAACCCCCGCCACCAGCCGTGGACGTCATGGAAAATTACTCCAGCAACGATTTATTGTAACGGTGTTAAAAATATATTAACATCGTGTGTAATACATGTAAAAAATATATATAACAACAGTAACGGATAGAGCGTAACAAGCGCACCACGTAACACGTAACGTTACACCGCGCGTATATGTTCGACGAGCAGCCGGAAGCTTATGACTTGATGACTACCGACACCCATAGACATCCGCATAATTATTATGCAGATGCGTTGCCCTCCTTTCCTTCTTCCCTCCAGTGAGTCACCGAAAACTCGCAAACGACATCAAATTTAAGTTGTCACACAATTTATATATATATATATATATGTATGTATTTATTGCTTAGGGTGCCAACGAGCAGAAATCACTAGACCCACCCGCACTCTAAACTCATCAAAGAAGCACGAATGCATAGCCGTCACTTAACATGGATGACGTTAGAAGAATGTACCTCATCTCTCTTTAATTCTCTAAAATCTCATTATCCGTAAACAAATTTTTTCTGTGACCTCTCCTGGCGTGCCGCTTCTGTACTTGTTTCGATTTCACCACCATATTCATCTTTAATTTATCAGTTAAGAAATGACTAGTGCATCTCTTATAGGCTGCAAGTCATAAATCATCTCTTAAAATAAGCGATATGGTGCTAGGCGCTATCTTCATTTCCTGTGATAAAATATTTTACTACCGGACAGGATTTCTTCGAATTCTTTCCCTTACAGCTTTGCCCAAATATTTCGTACGAACACTTCGTGGCCAGCCAGATCTTTCTCTGTCACTAACAGTGGAAATCTCATTGTGCCTATTAATAGTCCGGTACTGTTTTATGATTTGACTAATACCAAGTGTATGGAAAGCTTTAAATCTTGCATTAGGCTCCATGTAATGCAATCACAATTCAGTTCTCTTTATCGCCCTACTCCACTTCCAAAGCACAATGAACAATCGTATAAAAATGACAGGTTCCAAATTCAAATATAACATTTGTTATTTTTTATTGTAACAGTATTTATGGCCAGGCCGACGAGTTCCCCGGTCGTGTCGACGTGGCACTGGCCTTTCAAAAATAAAGATAATAAATTTATAATTGCATTTTGTAAAATGGAATTTAATTTTGAAATTGTAATAAGTCCGTTTCATGGAATGCCGCACTTCAAAAGACTTTCAAGTTGTTGTAAACACGAATCCTTTGAAATGAATGCCAAAACAATCAAATTTGGCATACACTTCAGGTGAATCGTACTAGTACTACTGATATGACAAATGTGACAGTGCTTTTGTTATTCTTTCTCGCAATAGGAACTAAACGGTTTTGGGTGAAATTTGGCGCAGATTTGAGATGACAGAAAAATGCTCGTGTTGTGTTACCTCTAAAACGATCAAGGGTGTCTTGCCTTATACGCCGATGAAACATTTGGTATAATATAATGCAAAATTTGTGGGCATACGTGGATATTTGTTACTCTTTTATGTAAAATAGAGTACTAATCTAAATAAAACAAAATATCGGATTTTCGCTTTGATAAGAGAAACAAACAAATGTGCATTAAAGTCTCTCATGTCAATCGCCTTGATAAGACTCACATAAATATGTCAAGTTTTTTGAGCATGCAAGGTACATAGAAGTATAATCTGCTGCAAGCCCCACACCCACCCAGGGCCGGTGAAGGCGCGTTAATAAGTTTCCCCGCGTCAAAAAAAGGGCCACAGAGCGTGATAAAGAAACACGTACACGAGCACGCAACCCGCCTTCGAGCACAGGCGGGTACAAAAAAAATGTGCAAGCATTGATCAGTCATCAAACAGTATAAAATATTTAAAAAAAAACAACGTCAATCTGTCAGGTTGATTACGAGTGACCGTTTTCGCGCCGAATGAAACAGACAGACAGCAGTTGATGACGATAACAGGACAACAATTGTAACATAATAGGCCGCGGAGGTCACAGTTCGCTACTGGGCCATGCGCCAACACACGCACATTATATTATTAATGTACAATGAATGCCATCTTCCTGGGACTGGTATGATCCAGTCGTCATCATTATCAGCCCTTATCGGTCCACTGCTGGACATAGGCCTCTTTCAATGAACGCCAAGACGACCAATCTCCTGCTGCTCGGACTGGCTACTGACATAACAATACTCCAGTCATTTGAGGATTATAACTCATGACTTATGAATGCATAACAATGTTAAACGATTGATGTCTTAAGTTTACGCGGATGCTAGTCATTACAATAAAACTACTTTTACGGATTTTATCGCGGTTTATTAAATTATTCACGTAGCCCTACGTTTCAGAAGCTTTACACCAACCATAGTCACGGGTGGACTGAGATGACAAATGTCCTAATGTACCAAGTTTTTAAAAGTACCCGAAGAACTGTATATACTGTCTGCGTTAATCGGAACAAATAAAATTATATGTAAGTAAAAAAGTCATTCTAATCTCACTAAAATTTTACACGCCTTTAGAAATTATTAAGATATAATGCTAGGTTAGTTTTTCCTAGAATGCTTTACTATACTAGGAACTTAGATACTTCATAACATCGAGTTACCTATGACGGTGTCTCCGTTAAAAACCCGTTCTAATATCGATCAATATCACTCAACTTATCAAGTCCGTATAGTTCATAGATATTGACAACTATCAAGTTGATAGATATTGATTGCACGCAGTTGGTGAACCAAGAGAGTACGTTGAGAATCACAGTACTTAAGGAGGTGTTATAGACTCAGTCTTCCCAAAGTTACAGACATGTATTTGTTAATGATTTTTTTTTTAAAGACGTCTCCTAGTGAGTGTTGCCGGTGGAAATACCATTGAGGGAGGAATATGGCATCGAGTGTGTTATAATCTATATTCAGTTTATGGGCGACGTTAGTACTAGACACCGACAGCTCGTTTGCCCTCCTATGGTATAAAAAATGCAGTTTAAACATTCATGAAATATCGATGACTAACTAAAAACAAAACAATATAAACTAAATTAACAGTAAACTATGCGAAAAAAAGGTAACCATGAAAATACAAGTCAAATAAAACGCAATAAATATTTCGCTATATGAATCAATTGATTTTCCCCGAAGTAGCATTGGTTTTTATTAAAAGTCTCGTCTACTGAAATCTAGACTTCAGGCGATGATTCAGTGTTTTCACACGTAATGCATACGTAACAGGCGTCTGGGCTAGACAGAGGCAGCTTCATATACTCGGTAGCTTTCTTTTCATCAATAGGGGTTGGGAGGTGGGAAATAAGCTTGTCTGTTAGATTGGCTTGATTGCAAGAGTTCTAAGCAAGCTTATAAAATGCCTTAACACTTGTTTATACTAGAGGATGGTAAATGAGCAATCGGGGCCTTTTGACGACTACCAACACCTGCAGGCATCCGAATTATTCTTGTCATGTAAATGACTTCCTTTTCTCCTCCGTTCCAATGAGCCGCCGACTATTCCTAAGTCGAACGAAACGCGAAAAAACTGTCAATACTCTCTGCTCTGCTTCCTTTTCCTTATAATGTCCAAACGTGCTCGGATGGTTGTTAGCACCCACACAATCAATATGCCGACACGCTGCCGTTAATTTCATCCCTCAGCGGGACATAAACCGCAAGAAAACGACTGTAGTGGTTTTCCAAAACAGCTGCAATGCAACAAGCGCCAACCTCTTACAAAAATATTACTTATATTGTGCATAGGTTCTGTATATAAACTTCTAGACTACAGATTTTGAGTTTCTTTCTGTGTCCAAGGCAGACTATTCTATAGTCTCTACGAGCAATCTTTGCCACCTAACTGGGACGAAAGTTCAAAAATCTGGGCCTATTTATTGACCCGACGTCGGAGGGGACAGATCTAGGTTGACGGATACCTTGCAGGAGTCTGATCCCTGGCTGTTCTGTGAACTCCTCCTATAAGCAGAGGCAATTAAACAGCAGGAGACGCTCTCTGCCTCCCTCTTATAAGATGAGAGGATTAAAAGCAAGAAAAGGCGCTTTTGCGCACGGGGCGAGGATGGGAACCTCGCCCCTATTGCAATGTTGGTGGGGTTGTCCCGTGGTGCGGAAGAAACTGTGTGGAGGTGGAGTCGGTCTCTTAGGACGTTGACTAGCCGTAGAGATGCTCTGGTGAGGTGCCCACGAAGTGCGAATGACCCCCCGCGGAGGGCGGGGGGGGGGGGCTACGCATACCCATACGACTTACCCAAGACGGAAACGGTATGGTTGTATAATACTTCCACCTTGTTAACATCGGTATCCTGTTCGTGGTCCCTTCGTACAGCACAATTCAAGCATGACCCAATTACAGAGCACTCCGGTGCGCGTTTAGCGCCGCTCCGACCCAACAAATTGACAACGGGCGCACGATTGTCCAAATTGACAACGGGCGCACGATTGTCCAAATTGACAACGGGCGCACGATTATCCAAATTGACAACGGGCGCACGATTTTCCAAATTGACAACGGGCGCACGATTGTCCAAATTGGCGCTAGTAAAATATAATGATGAATCCTATTTTTTCATGTTACAGGGCGACAAATGTGCGGTCTGAGTCTTTTAATTACCACCCACGTCCATTGGCATTCGCATAATTGTTACACAAATATGGAATAACACACATTACACATTTTATCGGGCGTATCGGCTATACGGGTGAAAAGGCGGGCTTGCAACATTTTGGAAAGGATCTTCTAATAAAAACCAAACGTAATTTATTAAGTAGGTACTATTACTGTGGTGTTGCCGATGTATATGGACTGTGGGCGTGTGTACTCTGTTGCTGTACGCTATTGCCGTGCGCTGTTGCTGTGTATTAGCTTATT
>JAFELO010002351.1:235442-278215 GCA_017140195.1 Eumaeus atala
ACGTATTAGCTATACTTAAATTAGCTGAAAATGTATTGGATAATAATAAATGTTAAATAAAATGACGTCAGAAATCATTGCACTATAAGAATAGTAATGTGCTGTGTCGCATCGGCGGTATGAGTCTGTTCCAAAGCATGAAAATTCTTTTTATAAAAAAAAATACAATTTGCAAAAATAAAAGAGAGAGTACGCTTTTTTTTTTGCAAATTGTATTTTTTATTCTTTGATGTAGAAATAAATGGTTTAAAAGGTTTATAGAGATAGAGATGAGAAAATGTTACAAACATCTATTAAGTGCAAAGATGTACCTATTACTTATTCAGTTCCATTTGTTTTGTATTTTACAAACATATATTGTGTTATCATCTATCCTACAATAGTTCTTTGATTACTTACAATATTAAATTCAACTTGAAGGTCATTATTATAATATCTATGTCGCTATAAATATTATCATTCATATAACATGTATTTTCATCTAAGAGTACGAACACTATTGATCGTGTAATAAGGTATACGTAAATTTCAATAAGAATAACGTGGCTAGAAGTCCTCATCATATCAAATAAATTAATTCATTTGTAAACAAAATTATGCTCATTATTAAATCATAATTTAATAATGAGCAAAAAACCGAAAAAGAAGAATTCTAAATGTTAATATGGGTCTCAGTGAAACCAAAACAATATGTATAACTCTCACTTCTCTTCACTCTGTTGAATAATATTTGCAGCCTGAAGAAATAGGGATATTTTTTCAGCGTGAAAATGTTGTTCAAATGTGTGCTTACGGTTCGTGTTATACAATTGCTTTATAAAAAATATCCGTACTTCGCAACTAATGTGTATTTTTAAACAACTAAAAAAATTCATGCATGTTCCTAAAGTTCATGTCCTATATTACTATTTATTTCACAATAATTCCTAAACACCTTGCCATGAAGGTTTGGACGTATGATTATGAAAATATTTTATGACATTGTATGTTTAAATGTACTAATATTTATTAAAGAATACCCCGAAAGAAAATCCAAAATCTAGACTTGGGGAATGTCCAGTCACATACCAAGAACTGTGTGCAGATTCTCATATAATTATACTCTTAAATTTTTTTTATCGCAACTGTGCCTCAAGTAAAGCTAAAAAAGTGCTCGAATTTCATTCGTAAAATAAAGAAAGGGTAAATAATTAAGAATTTAAACCCCTATTTACAATATATGTTAATTTGTTAAACGCAGTATAGACTAGAAGGTAAGCAAGGTCCATGGTCCCATGTAACCAATAAAATACAAATAAATGAAAATACTGCTTCTGTACATTATAAATTTCTCCGAATTTGTGAAGTGTAATTATTTACAGAATATTACGCTACGCTATACAGTGTGATGCGAGGTTGATAACATTAAAAGTTATTATATAGTAAAGTATTTACGTACATAAATAACTTTGACAATTTGTTAAACTATTTTTTTAACAAACTTTCACTGACAATATTTACATATCAACGCGTACACTCCTCAATTTGTGTCTCTTTACGTATATTCGGTGACTTCTTTGTTGTTGTATTAATTATATACTTGTCGGAAACACACAAGATGTTTTTATTGTGTAAACAAGTTCCACGCCAATTATCAAAAAAAAATCGTACTTTGTGTACACATTACTCGTAAAACGATCGTGAATTTAGTGGTAAGCTAACATATACGCCTTTTAATGTTAGCATTTTACTTTTAAAATAACTTGGTTTCTAGACTAATTTTTTTATCTGTCTTACAAAGTGGTCTTGAATAATGACAAATTGTCTATGGTAAGTGTCATCGCTTCGACGCCATTGCCATCTGTTGAGAAAATATTTCAACAAGTAACAATGAATAGTGCATCGTCCATCTGATCAAGACGTCTTTTTTACAATCGTTGTGTCTTATTTTAGTCTTAAGTCTGTGGTTAATTTATTTTTGTTTTCATTAAAAATATGTGCAAAGACTATTAAGTGTGGTTATAAATATATCGAGCAAGCTGATAAGAACTAAAGCGCCTTGATAAAGTAAATGTAAGTACTTTTTTATGTAGTATTTGTTAACCAATTGTAAACAGATATTTTTTGATTTTTAAGTGCCTTAATTTACTACAGCACAACTTAATCATGATATGTCCAGTGTTTACTACAGCGTTTTTGTAAAGCCGTTTTAAGGTTTTATTTAAAATTAATAAAACAACACCAGGCACTACAAAAAGCGTTTAATAGACTTCCTATCCGAACGATAGTTTTATCGATTAAGCTAATGGAAAATCATAGGAACATTTATTATATGATGTTCCATTTTCATGTGTATTTGGAAAAATCCCTTGAAATTGGATTTCGGCTAGTGCTTACCGTAAAAACAATGTTGTTACGCTTGCAGATAAAAAATCTTCCTTTGTTTATTATTTTACTTTCGACTGAATCATCCAGTAGTATAGTGTATAGTAGGCAGTATAAACTTGAATTGCATGAACATTAGTCATGCAATAAAAATATAAGCAAACTGTTGGTACAGTGTCTTAGATGAGATTTTAAATGAAAACATTTCTATAAATATTTGTTTCTCAGATAAATATGCAACTAGACTTACAGCCTAATGTAAATTAAGCTTTATTATTGCAACTCTTTTAGTATGTTACAATATTTCAGGTTTTGGGAAGATCAAAAATTATATATAATGGGATATTATGTATATGAGGTACAAAAAAATCTTAACCAGAAAATTTCGTTTGTGGATGGTAAGTGATAAGCAGGAGTTGGTTATCACTTACTATCAGGTAACATGGCTGCAGGCTTGCCCCCTATGCTATATATAAAAATGTTGTTAGTTTACATACTCTGACTTGTCCTACAGTATGTCTCTACTGTGCACTACAATGACCGAAATTATAATAATTATTTTTGCACACTTGAATTATGTAAATTTTCCATTAATATAAACACATAAATGGAGAATAACAATAATGTACAACTGTACAGACCAAATTGTTGCATGGTGATATTTGTGTATCCCTAGAAGCGGCCTACAGTTTCACGTACATAATCTGCATACTCTACTCCTATTTATGATAGTGTGGTGACATATAGCTTTACACTTCCCTTGATAAATTGGTTGCATTTTGCAAATCGGACCAGTAGTTCATGAGATTAATGCATTCAACCGTACAAGCTCGTCAGCTTTATAATAAGAGTTCAGATCATAAGCAGATACATCTTCATTGCACGTTATACCTAGTAAGTTGCATGTGTATGAGCACTGTTCACAGTTTAACACAACTATAATACATTTTAATGACATTGAGTGTACACATTAACCAATTTTATACAATGTTACAAAATATATCAATACTAAAATTATTAGGGATAATATTAGGGTTTGAATATACTATGAAGTAATTTAATGTGCATACATAAAATAGTTTATTGTCTATTAGAAAATCCAAAAAACATTGGGTATGATGTTGTGTTAACATTGTCACCACTTTGATTAGGTGATATACTGTCCAGATAACCTAGTAGTTATTCTATTATAAAAATAGTTATGAATATCCACTGTATGGAACAATTTACAGTTTTATCGAAACTGCAGTAATACACTTCATTATGACTTGTACCAAAACTAAGTCTTTTTTAATTGTTTAACTTTTTCAACTATGTTTAATATAAATCTTGTGTCATTGTTTGTCTAGGCCAATCCCGGAAACTACTGGATCGATTTGATTGAAACTTAAAGAATTTATTTTGACTAACACAACTTAAAAATTATTATAACAATCACAAAATCGTCCACAGGAATGCCTGTAATAGTTGCATTTCTCTCCTACTACAGCACAGGAATGTTTTTATGTCTCATTCTAAAGCTGAATGTTGCTATTTTACAGTACTTTTGTGTTGTGGACTATCATCCACGTGGCCATGTGTACAAATAATAGCTGTATTATAACAAGTATCAGTATTTTGT
This sequence comes from Eumaeus atala, assembly GCA_017140195.1. Taxonomy (NCBI): domain Eukaryota; kingdom Metazoa; phylum Arthropoda; class Insecta; order Lepidoptera; family Lycaenidae; genus Eumaeus; species Eumaeus atala. Next base: position 239,428 of record JAFELO010002351.1, read on the forward strand.
AAACAAGTCATGTCAACTGATTGTATGTTCCACGAATGTGCGATAATTGTCTGGTAATTTGTAATTTTGATAAGATTAGTGATAGGGAAATTCCAAAAACATATACCATGATAAACATACTTTGTTAAACTTTTGCCCATCTTTTTAAAAAAATGGACAAACAAGCAGTTGTAGTCATTTAATGAATGTACATAAACAGCCGCATTATTGTTATGCTGATTTTCCTTCCTTCCTTCCTCAGAAACCATGTACCATCAGAAAATCACAAACCACACAAATAATGACTGCATGGGAGTATGTGTGTGAATCACACTTTCCCAGTTGTTCCAGTCCTAATCACTTACAATTGCTACATTACTACATATTCTAAGCCAAAAATAAAGTTTGATATTCAAGAGATGTGCCTTCGATCAGATTATCTTTTATATCTTAGCTTGGAACTTAGTTGAAGCTGCACACACATTTCAGCTCAGCAGTAAGTTCCAGCTAATGTTAGCGTTGTGGTGAAAATGATCAAGTACGGGATAAGTAACTAATAATTGACTTCATCATCATCATCATAATCATCATCATCATAATCATCATAGTCATCATCATCATCATCATCATCCTCGTCATCATCATCCTCGTCATCATCATCATCATCATCATCATCCTCCTCGTCATCATCATCATCATCATCCTCGTCATCATCATCCTCGTCATCATCATCATCATCATCATCATCATCCTCGTCACCATCATCATCATCATCATCGTCATCCTCGTCATCATCATCATCATCCTCGTCATCATCATCCTCGTCATCATCATCATCATCCTCGTCATCATCATCATCATCCTCGTCATCATCATCATCATCATCATCCTCGTCATCATCATCATCATCATCCTCGTCATCATCATCATCATCATCATCAGCACTTATGGGTCCTGCTCCTGCTACTTGCATCCATCATAATTGACTTATACGTATTAAAATATTGTATAGGCGAGTTTCGTAGGTTATTGTTAAGTTCCTGGTTAGTATGTTAGGGCCGATTTTAATTTTAATTTGAAGTGAAATGGACCCTAAGTCTTTTAATATGTGTAGTATTCTAGCATTTAGTGAACATCTACAGTAGTCATTTCTCAGAAGATACATTATACATAAACACTTGATGTGTATCTGTGTGTGGGAAACCAATATACAGAAAAATACATCAGTTTTTGCAGAATCTAGTAACAGTAAAGTCTGCATACAGGTACATACACTTGAAGCTAATGATATAAATCATGATCATTATCACCCCTTATCGGTCCACTGCTCGACTTAGGAGTGTGTGACCAGCCCATTGCCACTTCAGCGAGCTTATTCGTCGCGTGATATCGGATACTTTAGTTCTCTGCTATGCGACCTCGTTCTGTCGGTCAGAGAAACACAAAGTCACGTTCAATAGCCCATTGAACTACCGCAAACTTGCGGAACCGTCTTAAATTAAGAGGCCATGTTTCGGCCCCGTAGGTCTTCACGGGGAGAACACATTGATTGAAGACTTTTGCCTTCAAGCTTAGGCGACGTGAGAATGTGACGAAGCTTCTGGAATGCTGCCCAACTCAACTGAAACCTATCGGCTTCCTTCTCGAAGTTATGTCTATACCCAATTGCAAGAGTTGCCCGCTGTAGACGTATTTGTCTACGACTCTGAGAATAGAACCGTTGACCAGCCTAGGGAGAACGTGTTCGTTGAACATGACCTTTGTCACTGTTGTTGTATATAACAAAACGACGAGATACACAATAATTGTTGTATTAATAATTGATTTCATTTTGATTAAATGAATTCAAAAAAATTGTTAATTCTCTCATACATAATACACATACTGAATGATCTTCGTAGATCTTTCTTTTTTTTTTGTCGCGGGGAAACCCATTTATGCGCCTGCACCGGCCCTGGGTGGGGTCCAGTGGTGTGTGGGATCAGTGCCGCCCTTGGTGAGGTGCCCCGCAATAACAATCATCAGGACAACTCGACGGATAGTCAGCCCCCTAAGGGACCAACTCCACCCCCACAGATGGGGTTGCCCAGCACTACAGGACAACACCATGAGTTTGGGACAGTGCAATGGGATGAGGTTCCCAACCTCGCCCATTGCCCCGTGCGCGAAAGCGCCACCTCCCGTTGCTCTTAGGTCCCCTCGTCTTATAAGAGGGGTACCGAGAGCGATTCCTCCTCCTGATCTTAAAACCGAGGGGGCTTTGGTTGGTTGGTATGGTTCATATAAGAGGGGTGCAAAGGTTCAATTGGCTTCGCCTGGGTTCACCCCAGGCTACTAAGCCCACCGCCACGACAAGGCTTGAACCATGGTGGGGTAGTCGTACACTCCTGGCGGAGCGGTCGTGGTCAAGTTTTGTCTGGTTTTTCGTGGTAGCAGCTTTTGCTATGTGCCTGCACATTTATCTGTGTAGCATTACGTGTACACTCCACGGGGGAATGTTTTGCTGCCTTTTAATAAGGTCTGTCCATCTTGTGGAGCATCTGGACGCACCAAACTTAATTTTGCTAATTAATTTAACCGTTTATCCTATTATTAATTTTGCTAATTAATTTAGCCGTTTATATTATTATTAATTTTGCTAATTAATTTAGCCGTTTATATTATTATTAATTTTGCTAATTAATTTAGCCGTTTATCTTATTATTAATTTTGCTAATTAATTTAGCCGTTTATCTTATTATTTAGACATCTGTTGATCTGAATAGGAATGTTTTAACAATATCTTTGCCAAGGGGATTAAATAGGGTTGGAGGTCTAAGTTGGATAACGGGGGGTAAATCAAACAACAACACATCTTCACATCATTTCCTTGATGGGGGTAACTCCACAGGACGCATATAGTGTGCCTATAAATAGTTGACGTATCAGAGAACGCCTGCGTGGTTCCGTTTATCGCGTATACTAATTTAATGTGAAGATATAAATCCGAATGACCGCGCCGTAGTTAAGTAGATACCTACTTTAATGAACTCTTCGCACGGAACTTCGAAGTATCCGCGATTAAATCCAAGAAGAATGTGTGAAAGTGCTCCAAACTGTGTAACTATATGCCGGTGCCATGGTGTAAAGCAGCTGAATTAGGCATGTACGCAGACACACATGGGCCACCCTGTACTCGAAAACCGCACGAAACTCTCAAGTGAACCTATTACTTTTGAGGCAGGTGATATAAGCGAGAGGTAACATTTATTCTAGATATTCCATGTAGTAAAGATGACGATCAATTTCCTCCTTCCTTTGCTCTTTACGGGGTGTGAGTCATTTTCCAAGCCGAAAATTGTCCTGTCGACAAAAATGAAATTATTCAGTTTCAAACTTTTTGACGTTATAGAAGATAGAAATCGTTCGTTCGCCCTAGTCGTGAGCAAAATTCACCATCAGGGCGCATGTAAACCGTGAAGAGTCCCACGTGGGAGACATTGTGATTGACGTACCCCCCATCGTTACATAGGACCCTAAAATTATTCGACCAATAGACAAACGTGCGTGACGAACACAATTTATTATAAGATTATGAAACTAGCGCACGTCTCTGAAAAAACATAATAAAACGTTTCTCTGAGGACTCTAGACCAAGTTCCTAAAGATTACTATATCTCCTGTTATTTCCGCCTCCATAAAGGACAAATAATAAACTTAGAGTTGTATATATATGGACAGTAAAATAGTAACGATCATAATATATTTTTATTACACAAACGAAAAGAGGTCTGTGTAAATTTTTGTTGGTCATAAAGCATTGCATAGCACAAATATTGTGCTACGTTTCCGGATATAGACATTCCCATTTTGCAAACCTCAGGTCTCATCGGTCGAGTAGCACTCACAGCAATCCGATTGAATTGTGCTTCATTTCCAAATAATAATAATAAAAAAATGTGTTATGTTGGTACTTCCAGTTAGTGCTGGTGCCAACGTTACATTGCAACTGAATCAAAGATTGAGAATAATTTATTGACGACGGAACAAGATAAAAACGCCAAAGACAGTCACGGGGATTTCCGATGCATGTGAAATCTTAAAACTATCTTAACATCCTTGACGCTTAGAGTCACTCAGGACATGCGGATGTCTCTAGGTGGACTCAAAAACCGTCGGATCATGTTAACAGAGTTCATGTAATCAAAGCTGTATGTAAATATGGCTTCAGATGTTCAATTCTGCCTCAATAGGTGTAAAATAAATCCCCACCATGGTTCAAGCCTTGTTGTGGCAGTGGGGCTTTACTAAGCCCAGCTGGGTTCTCCCCAGGCTACTGCCTGGGGAGAACCCAGGCGAAGCCAATTGAACCGAGGGATCTTTGCGCCCCACTTATAAGAAGAGGGGGCTTAAAGATCAGGAGGAGGAATCGCTCTCGGTACCCCTCTTATAAGAGAGGGGACCTAAGAATAACAGGGGGTGGCGCTTTTGCACACGGGGCAAGGGGCGAGGATGGGAACCTCACCCCATTGTACTGTTCAAAGTCGGTAGGGTTGTCCTGTAGTGCTGGGCAACCCCATCTGTGGAGGTGGAGTTGGTCCCTTAGGGGGCTGACTAGCCGTCGAATTGCCCTGATGATTGTTGTTCCGGGGCACCTCACTAAGGGCGGCACTGATGGCACTCGCTGTGGTTTTTGTGGATATTCGGCACTATCATGTGCCGCGAATCCCACACACCAATGGCCCCACCCAGGGCCGGTGAAGGAGCGTAAAAGAGTTTCTCCGCGTCAGCAAAAGAAAAAGGTGTAAAATAAATAGTCCGATCAGACATCGTTTTGACCTATAGCAGTTTTTATAGTGATTTGCGGGTAAGGTGTAAGAAAATTGCTTCTGCTAACTTCATAGATCTTTTCCAATGGGTAAGCTGTTAGAATCTAGTTTCTGTATAGATCTTTCGAAATGGTTACCGTATAAGACAATGGTTTCTGCTACTTGCATAGATCTTTTAAAAGTCTGGGTTGGTTCATATGTTTTCGATGTTTTGATAGGCAACAATGCAGTAAAAATGAACAATGATTAGCTAACCTCACTCGAGGTTTTATCCACGTAACTTAAGCCAAGCAAAAACAAGCCTTCCTCGATAAATGGACTATTCGACACAAAGATATTTTTTCAGTTCGGACCAGAATTTTCTGAGATTAGCGTGTATAAACAAACTCTTAACTTTATGTTACTAGTAAAGGTGAAGTCAATTTTTCTTTAACTATGTTGATTTTATTGTTGTAATAAAATGGTTCTATAGGTACTATCTACAGACTATTGTTAACATATTCAATATTAGGCACATTCCGACGTCTGAACGTAATAGAAAAGAACCCTTATCAGTTACATTACTAATCAGGCCATCGCTGTGACCCTGGTGGTTTTGCAGTGTTCACAGTACAGGCTTACAGTCTCTTTAAATATGGTAGAATATTAAAAGCGTAGTATGTGTGCCGCTGACTGATTATATACACACTAACAACACATCTGGCCCATTGGGGGGAGGTGAAAGCAGGGCAACGCAGCGGCATTGTAATTATGCTGATGTTCATGGGCGTAGGCATTCGTAGATAGGCTCCGGTCGCTGGTTTGCCCCCTACTTTATAAAAAAAGATCTTCATGCCAGGTCCCTTACGGGAAGTCAGAGAGAATCGAATGACAAGTCACCAGGCTTGTCTTGCTTCCTCCACATTCGTTATGCGCCGGTTGCGAAGGCTCTGGATTGCAACCTTCGGACCACACCCTATCGGCTTCATCATTGTATGTCCGCATGGTCAAATGTTACACAACGTGAAGTGTACTACCTGCCAGACGGTCTCAAGACGTCCAACATATCCATACTAATATAATAAAGGTGTATTTGTTTGTTTGTTTGCGCCAATCTCTGGAAATCATCCGATCTGATTTCGAGCTCGATTCGAGCTGTATGCGCATTACATTAATGAGGAAGGTTATAGGCTATATGTTGTGACGCCACGGTCAATACCGGAGTTAGCGCTGTGCCAAACTTTGCTGCCGCGCGTTAGCGGCCCTCCTCGTCGGAGCGGAGGTCGGCGAGGGCGAGGGGACCCGGTCCCTTCGGCCAAGATAATAATAGTTACTTTAGCTAATCTTAAATAACTATCGCGATGCATCATTCCCATGTGCGTGAGGAAGGGAGGGGGGTTCTGTCCCCTTATCGACCACAATCTCACCTAGACCGTCGCCCGATGTGTCTTATAGTAACCGATGAAGCTGCGCAGGACACTTCCGTCTGCAAAGAGCAGTAAAAAAAAACAACACGTGCACCTGTTATTGACAGATCTGGGGCACTTCGGTGTTCGATTCGGGCGTGCATAGATGCACGACCACGTGACACCAAAAGGTTAAACATAAAAACGACACAGTTCGCAGAGTATGGTCATTCAACATTCGGCTCTGTTGGCGGAAATATCCGTTATAAATATAGCAAATATGATTGTGGTTCTAATCTGTCTATGTATTGATACATGGGGAGTAAATGGCAGCTTTTTTTCATAATAAAATTATATAATTTACAAAATGTAAAGTAACAAAATGTAGCGTTGACAGATAGGAGCCTAAATGGGCCCCTACGGGGCCAAAGGAGTTCCCTCATGGAGTACGCAGAGAGAGCCGAGTGCCACACATCAGTGTCCTTATATACCTTGCCTCTTTTTTTATTAATGGAAATAAAAAAGGATTCCCACTTGAAACCGCGCGTCGCGGCTAGTAACACTAGTATTGCAGAATTAATATCAAAAGATTATTGCAATCGGATAAGATAGACATAGTCGTACGTAATATGCAGTTTAAATTACAGTCATTTGTCGTTGTGACTCATTCTTTTTAATCAGGGGAGACAAATGGCTGATGGCCGAGGAAATGTCGTGACCTCAATCGATATGTCCATTGAACCGGCAATTGTGAAACAAGAAACTAAATACGTACCTGTTACGCTTAGGGCTGCCTGCCTATTAGACTTATCGTTAATGTTTTATGGCATACACAAATTGGGAAAAACAAGAAACACATTGCAAGCATGTGGTGACTACCGACGCACACTAAAATCTGCACGGGTAATGTTATCTATCACCCCTCGCCCAATCGACCGAAAACACACCAAGGGCCATAGACTAACCATCAGTTTCAAGTCTGTATCCTGTGAGTGAGAGGTACCTCTTCGGTCGTGCCGGCCCGATTCTGGCTAAATAAAACAAAAAGATGAGAACGGTACAGTTGAAAACCCTATTGGTGTATCATGCGAACCGTGGTATAGAAGTATCGCGAGTGCATGACAAATGAAGTAACCAGGTGATCGCCATTAGGCTCCACTCACACTAGCGTAGAGCCGAAGTACCAGGCTGATTGATAACTGGCCGAAACGACGAACTTAAAAAGTAGGCAAACATAAATTTATTACATTATATTCTATCATCATTTCGAAAACAGAACGCCGAATTTGAATTTGTCTGAACTGATAGAATTTGTGTGAGGGGGACCTTGAACTTTCTCTGCTTCAAATTTTCTCAAGAATGGAAAGAAATTCGTGCGGTTTTACGTTTTAAAAGAGAAAACATCAACCCAGAGTAAAATCAAGATTCTTCATTTTACGGCGGTATTATGTGAGCGAGAGGCACCCGCCCGGTAGGACCGGCCCAATTCCGTTGCATAGGAAGATGTAGTGTAATATACTATGCATGGCACTACCTCCTTCTATGCAGCATGGCACCTCTTCCTAGAGAGAGAGAACGCGTTTTCAACATTTTACACCAACATTTGCGAATTAAAAAGAATAGCGCGCGATGGGTGCCGCGTCTGCACACTGTTAACCAAAGCAGCGTCAAGAAGACGATTCGTCGGAATGTTTGGCGCCGTTTAAGCGTGATACTAATGAGTTTATGCAACATTATGTGACATTAGATTAAACATGGATACATCGTTTTACTACTGAAGTAAAAGAACAATCTAAGCAGTGGACTGAGAGCGGTAGACCTGCGCCGAAGAAAGCAAAAGCTATTTTTTTAGCCGGCAAAGTGATGGCGACTGTTTTTTTGATGCTGGAGGGATTATTTTGGTGGATTATTTGCAAAGAGAAAAAACAATAAATGGAGAGTATTTTGCAGGCTTGCTGCATTATTTTCCACCACGACACTGTGGACTCGTCAAGGGTTGCAGTTGTGAAACTTCATGATTTGCGGTTCGAATTGTTACTGCATCCTATTCCCCAGATCTGGCCCCGTGCGACTTTCACTTACTTCCGAATCTCAAGAAATGGTTAGGTGGTCCAAGATTTTCATCAAATGATGAAGTCATTGTCGCCGTAGACGAATATTTTGAGGGGGTAGAGAAAACATTTTGTCAAGCTGGTGTAACGGCACTGGAGAAATGCATCGAGGTCGGGAAGGAAACCACGTTGAAAAATAAAGTTGTTTAAATAGATTATTAGAGTTTTTCTTTGTCGTTTTGGATACTTATCAATCACCACTCGTATTATGTAGAGTCATATTTTTCCAATGTAACAATTCATCTATATAGTTCAGATATTAATGTACAAATTTCTATCATGCAAACACGGTTTAGTGCATCAATCACGTGTAGACGCGCGTTTACCGATCCAGACAGTATAGTAGTAACAATATCCAACTCCACTCTCTTATTTAACACTTTAGTAAGAGGTAGTGCCATGCTGTGTCCGGCACGACTGGGTACATCTCGCTCACTTGATATATCCACAAGGTGACCGTGAGTTTCCGGTATTCTATTTGAGAGTGAAGGAAAGGTGAGCGAAGTTTTATGTGGTTTGTGAGTTTCCGGTTTCCCATTTGAAGGAGGAGGGACGGAGGGCAACGAAGTGCTGAAAACGAAGCGCAGTTGAGAAAAATGAACGCTTTGATCCGGCGGCAGTGTGAGTTGACCCTTAATCTGATCGAGAAATAACAATTGTGAGACTCATCGATGAACGATGTCGGGGTAACTGGTACATTGCGGATCCGTTTCGTCAACGCATTGTTCTTGTTTAATGCGATACATAAAACGCTATGTGTCATGGCGGTTACATACCTACATTTCTACTTCTATACTAACATTTTGAAGAAACATTTAATTTTTTATGCACTGAATAGGCTCTGAGACTATTGGACCGATTTGATCAATTCTTTAGAATTCTACATTATCAGTGATGAACATAGGCTGTGTAACATTATCTAAAACGTTTTGCTCATTATTAGTCTACGATAATCTATCTACATTTGTTGGAAAAATATCAAAGTAAATAGTTATTTCGCTGCAGAAATTATTGAGTGTCCCGCAAGACGTTGTTCTATCATAAATTACTAATACACTATATACCTTCTAAGATGGCGTTTCTGTTGTTCCTTGACAGACTAGCTTCATAGCATGAGCGAGAGGTGCTGCCACGGTCGTGACGGCACCAAAAAATCTTTGGGAGGGAGAAGAAAAGGCGGGCAACGCAGCTGCATGACAATTGACGAATATGCAAAAAAAAAAGATAATATAGGTAAAGAAAGGAAGCCAGCCTAAAAAGCGGCCGTGTGTATCGAAAGAGACAGCAAATGTCTCTCTCTGTCTCTCTTTATTCATTTGTTTCTCTCTATTCAATGCACATGCCAGATCAGATAGGCTAAGATAGTTATGCTCTCTCATCTCCCATCTCTATTCACGAAGACGGTCAGTGGATGCTATGGCATCCCTTCTCGATCTGTATTATCACCCACGAAGAGATCCATACTTTTATCTGTGAAAAGAGGGCAAAAATCAGGCTTGTGTTGTAGAAGACCCGTTTAAATATTTATTGTATTCTAGTTTTATCAGTATTCGTTTTTATACCGGTACAGAAATTCATCATCTGTGAAAAATCTATCTAACTATTACTGTTCATAGGATATAACCTGGTGACAAACAGACGGACTGCAGATTTAGTAATACGGGACCCCCTTTCTATCTTTTGGGTATGTAGTAAGGAATCCTAAAAAAAGATATCATGATATTTTCACGTGCACCTATTGCGTGACGCTAAACGGACTTATTTATATACATGGCTTATGACGGCTAATAATTAATTCATTCGATTCAAACACGAGTCCATATTATGTGCGCCCGGTTAGTCAGGAGGAATTGTCGAGTTGAATGTAAATATAGTTGTACGTGTATTAATGAGGGCCAGCGCAGACCGACGGGAGCATCCGCGAAGAAACTCACTTATTAACGAATTAAATTCAAAATAAACATTTCACTTTAACTGTTCAACTGGCGCTATGAATTATCATGAAGTTTCAATCTCTCTTTCACCCAATCAGGGATAAAATTTTCAAAAATCCTTTCTTAAGGATAATCGTTATATAAATTTGTCTACAAACCAATTTCCCATAAGTCACTGACTTAGATAGGGATTAAGCTATCCAAATCGGGGAATTAGGTCATGTGATTTTGTATATAGATACAAGCTGACCTTTTTTTGTGAGGTGCCCCGGAACAACAAATCATCAGGGCACCTCGCCGGTAAGTCAGCCCCCGAAGGGACCGACGCCACCTCCACAGATGGGATTGTCCCGCTCCACAGGATAAACCCACCGAGTTTGGGACGTTGCAATGGGTTGAGGTTACCATCCTCGCCCCTTGCCCGTGCGCAAAAGCACCGCCAATTTTTCTCATTTGTCCCCTCTTCTTATAAGAGGGATACAAAGAGCGGTTCCTCCTCTTGCTCTTTAGTCCCCTCTTTATATAGGAGGTGTACTAAGAGCCGCCACCTCCTCAGTACAAGCTGACCTAGCTGAGCCTTTCTATAATTTGGACAAAATTGTATAACTGTGGGATTTTTCATTAAAATCAGTCCAGTACTTTAGATATTTATGAGATATTTCACAAATACGATGAAATAAGAGAAAAAAGAAAACAAAGTGTGTTATTTTCTTTAGCTTCTTCGTTTTCTTTACCCGCAGATGGGAAGCATGCATCTTGATAGTTGTTCGAGGTTAGCAAAGGTAACTATTTCCCCTGTGTGTATCATTACGGGTACATTCATTCTATTTTGCTGTCGTTTTAATGAGGTCTGTCCATCTTGCGATGCACCGGTAGCGAGAACGTTGGCCCTCCACTCTTCCTTCCATTATGTGGCGTTCCTAGGAGGCTTTGTTTCGGATAATGTAACAAAAAGATCCGAACTTGCATAATTTACGTAAGTCTTTGTTCAACCGAAGCACTATAGGGAAAATTAGAGACAAATAGCAAAAGTTGCTACCAACAATCAATCACAAAATCCATGGCCACGACCACTCCGTCGAACATTACAAACCGGAGTTATGTCATCACATACTCTATCTAACATGATTGCTGTAAACTTGATAGTAGTATCAAATTAGGCCGTATCAAATCAATAATGTTCCAATACATGCCACAAAGGCTGATGCCACTTGTAAGTCGCATCGGCCTATGTAACGTGGGTACTAACTGCTTCTAGACAGAGGTGAATATGTTCAACAACAGATCTTGAAGTGTCATTTTTGAGCCCCGGGTCGAACCAAAGACTGTGGTTAGCATCCGGGCAGTTGGCGTTATATCCTATTGCCACGGAGAGCACGCTAAGCATTTATCCTGGTCTTGATTATCACTCCTGTCATGTTGAACTGCCGTGCAATCAAAGTGTCCGCATGGAGAGTACACTTGTGTCTGTACCTACACTTATGCACTATACACCTTGCACAGTCGACAGGCATAGGCAATGGACGTCATTGTAGCACAATAATACCCCATTAATTGCTATTACCTGATGTTTTCATCACTTGTTAGTGCAACAATCGTCTAGGGCGTCCTAATACAAAAGTAAATCCAGGATTTTTTATCCGCTTTTTGATATCTTTGGAAGATATCTTTAATTAACCGTGGGATATTCGTCAATAGTACAATGTGAATGAAAGCGTGTGAATGGTGGCCCATAACGTCTACCCTTGGGCGTGGCTGTCAGATAGTCCTAGCGACTCGTAGGGTAGGGCCCTGTGGATGGTAGCATCGATTTTTATGGCCAAAGCTAATTAAGACTTAGCGAATGTGACTCATGTTTCTAACTCGACAGGGCCCGAGGTTTCATCGTAAAATAGATTTTATGCTTGGGATGGATCCGTACCATTCATTTTGTTCGGGCAAAAACATTTTTATGTTTTTCCAGATTGTTATCAATATATGTGGTAATTTTAACAAAAGCAGTATATTTTTATTGGAGAAGAAAATAAATTACGCGTCTATTTACGCTTTGTGCGCGCTTCATGCACGTTTAGTACATTAATGTAAACACAGCAATCAGAGAAATGCGACGAGCTTTTCTCTTAGTGAAAAGAAGTAAATGTTTCGCGACATGCGTTGAGACAAATGTCCTATAGATGATAACTGATAAGGAAGCAATGCCAATTTTAGCTACAGCGTGTGAGCTGCCCCCTCGATAGAGATGCGGTGGCGAGGGAACCCGGTCTCCTAAGCCAAGAATAGTAGCCTTAGCTAATTTCACTTAGTCTGGCCATAAATACAGTTTAGAATTTCGAATCTGTCATTTTTAAACGATTGTTCATTGTGTTTTCTCATTTTGGTGCCAATACATTGTACAATGTTTTGCGATATTAAAATGGAGTGAGGTGATACAGAGAACAGAATCGCCGTGTTTGAATTACAAAAATAGGTATGGTGAAATGCAATTTTTAAAACTCTCCACACACTTGATATTAGTCAAACGTTTTTATACCGGGCTATTAATAAGAATAATGAGATTTAAAGGGAGACCTCTGTTTGTGACAGGGAAGGATCCGGCAGTCCACATAGTCGTACAAAAACGTGGTCAAAGCAGCCATCATGATCATCATCATTATCAACCCCTATCGGTTCACTGCTGGACATAGGCCTCTCTCAATGAACGCCAAGACGACCAAGCTCCTGCTACTCGCATCCATCTCGGACCGGCTACTGCACGGAGATCGTCTTCCCACCTGGTGAACGGTCGACCAACACTTCGTTTTCCTAAACGCGGCCTCCACTCCAGTACCTTACTGGCCCATCTGCCATCTGTTCTTCTGAATGTGTGACCAACCTATTGGCACCTCAGCGAGCTAATTCGTCGCGTGATTCAAGATACTTTAGTTCTCTGCCTTAAGACTTCGTTTATGAAGTCTGTCTGACAGAAAAACACCCAACATAGCACGCACGTCCAATAGCCCATTGAGCTACCGCAAACTTTCGGACCAGTCCTAAATTAAGAGGCCATGTTTCAGCCCCGTAGATCATCATAGTGAGAACGCTTTTGTTGAAGAATTTCGTCATCAAGCTCTGCGGTAGAGGCGACGTGAGAATGTGACGAAGCTTCCGGAATGCTGCATTTAGGCCGTGCAACATTTCTTTTAAGCTCTCCAACGTTTCGGCCAACACAACGATATCGTCGGTGAAACGAACATGTGAGAGGTACTCGCCGTTAACATTTATGCCGCATTCTGCCCTGTTTAAAGTCTTATAGACGTCCTCCAAAGCATTATTGAACAGTTTCGGGGAAATGACATCTCCCTTTCGCACTCCTCGATGCAATTGGTTTGGCCTTATTTGACCTCCCGGAATCGGAACGGATACAAAAGCATCGTCATACAATGCTATCAGTACTTCGAGGTATCGCCAGTCGATCTGACATCGCTGTAAAGCTTCCAGAACAGCCCAGGTTTCGACAAAGTCAAAAGCTTTCTCATAGGTCAAAGCAGTAAGAGAAAGAATTCGAAGATATTCTGTCCGAAAGCAAAATATATTATCTCGGTTTGTGACAGAGAAAGATCTGTCAGTCCACGTAGTGTTCGCATGAAAAACGTATTCAAAGCAGTAAGAGAAGTAATTCGAAGATATTCTGTCCGAAAGCAAAAGATTAAATCTCGGGAAATGAAATGAAAACGACTTAGGACTTGCACCACATAAAAATGGTACGCTCTGGTCATTTCTTAATTGATAAATCAAAGATGAGTGGTGTGGTGAAATCGAAAGAATTACTGAAGTGGTACGCCAAGGGAGGTCACAGAAAAAAATTGTTTACGGATGAGATTTTTTTTTACAATTGAGCAACAACAGGAAGGGAGTCCGAGTATCGACCACAATCTCACCTAAACCGTCGCCCCTCGTATACATAGTAACCGATGAAGCTACAGGACACTTATGTCTGCATAGAGTAGTCAAAAAAAAGTATAGTGAAGACGAGGCGTACGACTTCTCTTCACCACTACGTCGGTCTGCGCTGACTCTTAGGAAACCCATGCACAAGAGCGTGTTTATTAGCAAGTTTGTAAACCATCATCGTATATTGTGCCAGTGGCGCTGCCAAATCTCTATTGGCATGCTCGTTTAGCTCAAAACGATATGCCATTCCTACACGCGTTCTATATTCGGAATGCGCCGTTGTATTTTTGGAGCGATTTTTATTAACGTCTATCATCAATGCTAGATTGTTTTGATTTGTGTCTGGTGTTTCGTTGTGTAATATATGAACTGTGTTATTATTAATATGTGGTGCATGTTGAGTGACATTTTCGTGAGGTTTTGAGTTCCATTGGCGCATGGGAGAGAAAATTGAGGAGGGCTGGAGTATCTGTATAACAATTATGCGGATGCTAAAGCGCTTAGGTGGTCATGAAAAGAACCGCTCGTTTGCCATCATCATCATCATTGTCAGACCTTTCCGGTCCACTGCTGAATATAGGCCTCTCTCAATGAACGCCAAGTCGACCGATCTCCTGCTACTCGCATCCATCCCGGACCGGCAACTGCACTGAGATCGTCCTATGCTCTTCGTAAACTCTACTCTTTACAAATTCAGTTCTTGATAGCACAGCGTCTGTCGGGACAGGTAGTTGTCAATAATTTTAGCAGCTTACGCTTATGAGGGCTTACTTCGATAGTTTTTTGACATCTTTGGTTACATTATGACATTTATAATGTTCTAGACAATGCCTATGTTCATCGCGGCTAACGCAGGTTTCTAATGGTCCCCACCATGGTTCAAGCCTTGTCGTCACGGTGGGGCTCAGTAGCCTGGGGTGATCCACACCTTGGGCGAAGCCAATTGAACCGAGGAGGTGGTCGCTCTTAGTACCCCTCCTATAAGAAGAGGGGACTAAAGAGCAGAAGGAGGTGCCGCTCTTTGTATCCCTCTTTGTATAAGAAGAGGGGACAAAAGCGAAAACCGCCGTCGCTTTCGCGCACGGGGCAAGGGGCAAGGATAGGAACCTCATAGTCCTGTGGTGCGGGACAACCCCATCCGTGGAGGTGGCGTCGGTCCTTCAGGGACTGACTTGCCGTCGAGGTGCACTGATGATTTGTTGTTCCGGGCACCTCACCACAGGCAGCACTGGTGGCACTCGCGGTGGTTTTTGTTGGTGTTCGGCGCTATATAATTTGCCACGTGCCCCACACACCACTGAACCCCACCCAGGGCCAGTGAAGACGCGTAAACGCGTTTCCCCGCGTCAAAAGAAAAGAAAAAAAAGGTTTCTAATATTGTTTCATATCGGTCGGGTAGTTTCAATGAATTTGATTGTTAGCTTATTTGCACAAGCAAACAATCAAATGTTCTCTATAACATTAGTATAGATAAAATAACCGTACCCGGTAATAGTAAGTAGTGTGTAGTACCACTTCCTACTACACACCACATTTTGCACATCGTGCTTCGTAATTCCTTACTTATTAGTCTATTTATACGTTAGATCGATGAAGTGGTGCATACATTACCTACTTCTGCAGTGACCTTATTACCATCACATCGAGGGGATGTTCATAAAATTACATCAGATAGGATCGGGAGTTTTATGATAAATTACGAAATAAAATTGAAACATTAGCTAGATATAGGCTGGCTCAGCTAGTAACGTGCCTTGTGGCGGTGGGGCTCAGTAACCTGGGATGAACCCTGGGCGAAGCCAATTGAACCGAGGGGGCGGATGTTCTTTGTACTCATCTTATAGGAAGAGAGGATAAAAGAGCAAGACGAGGCTGCGCTTTTGCACGCGGAGCAAGGGGCGAGGATGGGAACCTCACCCCATTGCACTGTCCCAAATTTGGTGCGGTAGTCCTGTGGCTTGGGACATCCTCATGTGTGGAGGTGGCATCGGTCTCTTAGGGACTTATAGCGAGGTGCGCTGATAATTTGTTGTCCCGGGGCACCTCACCAAAGGCGGCACTGATGGCACTCGCGATGGTTTTTGTGTGTATTCGGCACTGTAATGTGCCGCCAACTCCATACATCATTGGAGCCCGCCAAGGGCCAGAAAAGGCGCGTAAATGCGTTTCCTCGCGTCAACACAAAAAACTTCGTAACGTGCCGGTCAGTCCGCATGTTGCGCCAGAGTTCGAATCCCGCCTATGTCATGTATGTTTCCATATGTATTATGTGCGTGATGTTTTTTTCTAATATTAAATTTCTTACATTTATACAAATATTAAATATATTTCCGTTGTCCGGTGCCTGTAACACAAGTCCTCACGGTACTTAGCACAGCACTAGGCTAACGTGGTGTGATAACTCCACAGATATTATTATTATTATTACTGAGTGGATGTCTCTTGCACATTACGATGTTAGGATGGGAGGTACATTCTATCCCGTGAGTTGAGGCTAGACAGACGAGCGCTCGCTAGCGGAGTCACGGAAATATGCTAACGAGTTCCCGTGATTTCCCCAACAGGTGGTTGTGATGAAACATGGGTGGTTTTCGTGGATAGTCGGTGGTTTTGCACAGCGACTCCAACATAACCACCGGGCTCCTCTGTGTACAAAAAAAATGTAGGGTTTTTAAATAAATAAAAGAAGTACGATGGCTTAAAGTTAACAGGTTAGCTAGGCTTATATTTAGATAATCGAGCGAAAACCGCACGATATTCCCTGCAGTAGATTTTGAGATAATAGATTACATACCAAACCAATACATAATATACCCAAGGTGTAAGAACAATACACAAAAAACTTCTTCAATCGCGTGCGCCGCGAAAACTATTAATGATAGAACAAATGAATGTATTACAATCATTCAGAATACATCACTATCTTTAAAAAATGTTGCGACAGCATGCTGTCTCTATCTTTTGTAGTTACGTCACAATCAGCGTCCTTTTATTTAAAAAAATATTAAAATACTACCGCTAGAAAAGGCTCTCAATTCGTATCTAGGTATTCATACTTATTAGAATAAATTAATCAATTACCTTCATATCACCTTTTGTGATTCGATTCGGATATTCCATTCAAAAGATATCACGAGTTTAAATAATAGAATGGCGTCTGAAATAACATTATACGCTGACGAAGTCGCGGGTACAGAGCCAGAAGGCTATACTTTGTAGCGATTGTAACCCGAAGCGAAGCGAGGGCGGGTCGCTAGTATTGTATATGACAACAGGCAGCCCCTCACTGTTTCCACCATATACACCAACCCCAAAAAGGGGTGGAATTTTGTAAAAGTGGTCCTTAGCGGATGTCTGTATCTTAAAGGGAACCTACCTACCAAATATCAAGTTTGACGGTGTTACTGTTTCCTAGATGTCGAGATGATTACAGTCAGAAGTATTTCGCTCTTATCTATATGCTAATACGTGAAGCAAACACTTAGGACCCCCTTTTACGAAAATTGTACGGACGGAGGTGTAGAAAATTTAGCACTCTTACAGTTTATGTGTAAGAGAAGTTGTTGTAGAACGGTAATATTACAATATGCATTAGATTTTACTATTTTAATTAAACAAAACGTTACTCACACTACTGTATGCACACGATGTTGCGATACGTAAATGTATTGTATACAAGACTTCTGCGATATAGAGTTTGTGACGCTCTCAAACGTATAATGACTGACGACATTTAATGTTATTATGTGCGTATAAAAAGGTTTCATAGCGAACCTGTATTCGAAATCGCATGATTTCTTATAGCTATGATCGTACTTCCATCTCTGGGCGATCACTAGTAACAGATTGAAATCTCTCCCAGCTGATGCTACTGTCTTTAGCTTAATGTAAACATCAAATCAGTCCAAAAAGAACGCTAGCATTCAATGTATATATTTTGGAATGTGTTGGAGTTGTTAGTAAATTCTTTGGGGAACGGCGCTGATTCATACGTATTGCGTCAATCGAGAGGAGAAACTAATGCATTTTAATAATATTGTGAATTCCTTGTTGGTGCCGTAAATATCATTTGTAACGTCACCGTAACTATGTTAACATTCATTATGATGGTTTTTCGAATTTCGACTACGTGGTAATCATATTTATATAGAGTTGGGACTGGCCAATAAGTCTGGATAAATTATAGCGCACAATTAGTACGTGCGGCGGACACAATACAAGGAGTATTGTAAATCCGTCATTCTCCTATTGGAATTGACTGCAGATAAAATTACTCGGGACCAGCATTCGGTGCTGAGTGTGATTAAACCAAAAAGATTAGAAATCAAAAATTCTAACGACTGACGACTCGAACCGCTAATCGTGACCAAACTTCACTTCATCACGTTCTCATAAGTGTGCCGTTTGGACTGTCATAAGCCGCAAGAAACACGACAGCATACCCTGATAACTACATATCTCTATGCTCATATCATTCTTTCGCAAAGCCTTTCGTAGAATTTCGTAAAAAAAATTGCCAGTACCGACACGAGACTGGAGTTTACTCCTTGAAAGCGAACACGATTCTGACGCAGAGCGCAAGAGACAAAAGCGACGCAAGTGCGTTAAAGCGTTATGCTCGATTGGTCTCCGTTTTTACGTTTCAATTCGTTTACCGTGCTCGTTAAATCTATGGCCTAAAAACACTGATAAGTGTAACACTTTCATCAGTCTTACACATTAAGTCTGGTATTGTATTATTCCTACAACACTCGTAATGTTTCTGTTTGTACCCTTTTAAACCTGTTTTTATTGTTTCATATGTATGTGTCTCCAATCGCTGTTGCACTTTCTTTCCCTACATGGAAAAAGACAGTAGGGGGGGGGGGGAGCATATAAACCGTTACACTTCAGTTCTGTTTCAATACAAAATCAAAAATAGAAAACATTTTCAAGACACTTTATTCGTTTAGCACTAAAGTCCCTGTTCAAATCTCCCACAAATGTGCTACTTTGCTGTATGCTATGCTAATTATAAACCACTAAACCAGAACCAGTTTTATAATCACACAGTTTCTGAAGTTATTAATATTATGTACCTGCTTGTTTGAATGTGATGTGCTCTATCGATGTGTAGAACAAAGGGCCGCCAGGTGCACTCGATATCACCAAGTTCTTCGCAGTGCTTCCTTGAGATTATCGATGACTCGCTCTGTTCGACACGTGCATATTCCCTGCGTAAGCTGTGAACTTTATTAACAACTAGCTGTTACAAACCACGTGCAAAAATGTATTATTTCTATAGACTTTGTGTTATTCTGATGTATTTGCTGCCCCCACCACGGCCCCAAGCCTTGTTGAGGCGGTGGGGCTCAGGAACCCGGGGGTGAACCCCCGACAGACAAGACACCTTGGGTGAAGCCAATTGAACCGAGGAGGCGGGTGCTCCTTGTACCACTCTTATAAGAAGAGGGGCCAAAAAAGCAAGGAGGCGGCGCCATTGCGCACGGGGCAAGGGGCGAGGATAGGAACCTCACCCCATGTCCTGTGGTCATCAGTTGAGGTGGCGTCGGTCTCTTAGGGGGCCGACTAGCCGTCGAGGTGCCCTGATGATTTGTTGTTCCGTGGCACCGCACCAAAGGCGGCACAGAAGGCGCTCGCGGTGGTTTTCATGGGTATGTGGCACTATGATGTGTCGGGAGCCCCTCACACCACTGGAACCCATCCAGGGCCACTGAGGGCGCGTGAATGCGTTTCCCCGCGTCGACAAAAAAAGTGTATAAACTGTATTATTGTAAAGTTTTATTGAAATCCATACAGTTTTTACGTGAAAGAGTAACATCTATACGTACAGAACTTCCGCGTTTATAATATTAGTAGGACTTGACGTGCACCGCGGCTATACCCGTATAAAGAAATTCATTCGTTTCGGGATGAAAAGCTTTTTATGTTATTCCAGATTGTAAAATATTCTTTCAAAATTTTAGTTCAATCCGTATAACAGTTTTTACGTGAAGGAGGAAATAAATGCAAACTTCCCGTTTTATAATAATATTAGCCATCCGCCCCTGCTTCGTCTGTAAATAACAAATTTTACATTAAAACCTTTCTCGGGAATCGCTCTATCCATTGGTGAAGCACGCTTGAAAATCCGTTTGGTAGATTTTGTGAATATCATACAGACAGTTTTTGGGGACTTTCACTATGTCCATAAGGAAAGAACAGAATTACCGTGCTAATTGAGTGTATATAATCTACCATGTATCTACCATGGAAACAAATTGGGCCTCTCGCTCACATGATGCAGCCGCACTGCTATGCTATGCTGTCGCATTTCATGCGGTTCCAGCTACCCATAAGAGCCCACGTCCGCATAAAATGCAAGCTCTTGCTTTTTCGAATATCCGTGTCAGTGTTTTTTTATACTATATGGTGGAAAATTGCAATCGGAGCCATTTCAGTACTACCAATGCATATAGACATCCGCATAATTAAAACATACAGATGCGTGGCCCTCCTTTCCTGCTCCCATCAAATGGGTGTCCGGCTGCTTACAGAGCGCACGAAACGTAACACTGGATTTGTCATTTAACTGCTGTATGAGTGAGCGAGAGGTGGTACCTCCCCAGTCGTGCCGTCCTATTCCGCTGCAATGCAGCATGGCGCTACATCTTGCTAAAACTCCGTATTATCATCTGTTTACAATCTATCTAATGTGTCAATGTTAAAAGTAGATGACTCAGATAGATATCAGCTACTTTTAATGACCTCCATTAGCACAAAATTTACTTTTATATGCCTAAACTAATAAACGTAAAAAGAAAAACCTACCTCGAAATCTCGCCACTTATCACAACCATTGTCATGATGCGATAAAAAATAAAACGTAACGTTCAACATTATGGTTGACCTTTCGAGGTAATATAGACCTAACGAAGTGGTTTGGTCCCATTACAGTATGCTTGGTTTTTTTTATAGCTTAGGGGACTAATAAGAAATAGGAGCCTTTTCCCCATCCCCTTCAGTTGGCTACCGCATACTCACAAACTGCACAAACTTCTCCTCTGTCGGTCCCTCAACCTCTCGCCTATTCTACAATAGTAAAAATGATGTACGACGTAGTCCGATTGTATAAATATTCGTACTATATTACTGCTAGCCATTTTAAAAAGCAGGATAGTTTTGTATTGTGGCGGGCAAACGATTGTCATTGTGAAACATTATTCCACATGGACTCTGAGGTTTAGCCTTATTAAATCTCTTGATTTTGGGCGGTGATGTTAGGATAGTGATCGATACAAGTATGAAATTAGGCTCACTTGGCCAAATTTTTTTTTAGAGCAAATAGATAAATAACCTAACCTCAAAGGCTTAGGCGGGAGCGATTCTCAGCTTGACCTTATCGATATTAATGTGTTTATATACATACAATATTTAGATAATCCATAAATAAGAAGTTAGTAGTAAAAAACCATAAAACAACTTGAAAAGTATAGAACCAGCGACAGGAAACTCAAATGTTAACAGCAATTACAGCTAATGCCATCAGCCCAGACGAGCCAGTCAAAGTTCAGACGGTTCGTTAAAATATTTCACAAACATTAAATTACTTAAATACCGCTAAAAGTTATGGATCGCAGAGTTGTCTATGATTTTTTTTTATTATTTCGCTCGCAACAAAACACATGACTAAAAACTATAAACTACACAGTTTAATACTTGACCGTCATTTAAGGATATGTTCTTTGTAACATGCTACGAGTATAATACAGAAAAGATTGTCTGTCTTCCTCTATACTCTATACATATAATTAAAAATGGAACCCCCCAATTGTTGGTAAGCGCACAACTTCAGAACTATTTTACCGAATTTGATTCTAATTTTATTCTTGCATTCGCTATGGTATGGCCAAGGTTTTTATGTAGGAATATGTTTGGAATGTTGTACATAAATAATTAAAAATGGGTTGGAAAATTTAATTTTACAGTCGGGACAATTCGTCGGGACAGCTAGTACATTATACAATGATAATAGTAATAATAATGCCCGAGTTTCGGCTACGGTGGTCATTTCTACAGAGACTAGGCAACCGTGTATATATTACAGTGCGAACACAGAACGGTACTCTTAATCCGATGGATCGGCGACATGCTCTCCCAGGTTGAGGTGTAACTACTTGACTTCGGAATGTTATTAAAAAAATTGATAAATTTGAATGACACTTTTTTGTCCTATCACGAAATTATCCCGGTTTCAATTCTTACGGACGGTAGTTAAACGTGTTTACCTTATCGTACAAGTATCGTAGAAGTAAGTACTTAAATATAAACGGCATGGAGTGATATCGTGTACCGCGGCCGTCGCGTTTCGTATTATTTTTCTTCTTGTTTTCGTATATTTACGCGTATGTTACTCACTCTTAAGACTATTTAACGCATTTTATCACGTTTCATTACGGTGACTCTGTCTCACTAAACGAGAAAATCTTAGAAACGCTGTAAAAGCCGTTCTTTTTTGTGGGAGTAGTCGCTCCGTGTGTGTCATGCTGTGGAACCTGGAAGATAAGCCCAAGGCATCTTTATCGGATAACTTTGAGTGTTCGTCGGACGACGAAACTTGGTTTGTGTTCGAAGGGATCATTTTTATTCTAAACTCTCCCGCAGACGGGTGATGCATCCTGATAAAAATGAAATTACAGGTATTCAAAATGATTTTTGGTAAAAATATTATTTTTATGCAACTTTGACTGTTATATTTATTCAAAATTGATATTTTTCTTCTGAGATTCTGATCTGATCCTTTTCGGGTTCCGCACCCCAAAAGGAATAAAATGGAACACGTAGGCCTATCCTCATTTGTCTACCTGTCGATACATTTTGCTCAGGACCGTGGCACGCTGAAATTAATGTGACATGTGGAGGTATACAATATGTTGAAACGCAGTCAAATCAAACCTTCAGGTATTAGTACAGGTAAAGTTGGTACCGGGGTACCATACACGGTGGGTCACGGTTCAAGTGGTGTCGTGGCGGTGGGGCTCAGTATCCTGACGTGAACCCTGGTGAAACCAATTGACGAGCGGAAGGTGTGAACAACAGGAGCAATTTTGCGCATGCTGCAAGGGGCCAGGATTGAAAATTCACCTCAATACACTGCCCAAAGTTGGTGGGGTTGTTCTGTGCTCGGGGCAACGCTTCTGAGGAGGAGGCGTACGTCTGTTAGGGAACTGACTACCCGTCGAGGTTTCCTGATGAATTGTAGTTCCGGGCTCCGGGTTCTCACTAAAGGCGGCGCTAATGGCACTCGCGACGATTTTTGTGTGTATTCAGCAGTATAGTCTTCCGTGAGCCCCACAATCCACTGAACCCCATCCAGGGCCGTTGAAAGCGCTTGCTTTTCACCGCGTTAACAAAAAAACGTTGTTAAGGAACTTATGCTGTTAGAATCAGTCTCGCGCTTGGCCGGTTTTTTTTATTGCGTGATATGCGCTAACTGTGCGTAGTGGCGATTTCTTAATTTAATTTGTATTGCTTTCATTTTTGGACTTCGTACAAGGAGAGTAAGATTTCACAACATGTATTGGCTGTCAATTATGCGTTTTTTCTGAATGAAATAGCATTTTTATTGTTTGTATTTTGTGGCCAGGAAGTGGCGGTAGGTTTGTTGCTTACGTCGAGGACACGGAGCTGTTTCGATTACCTCTTCAAACTTTTTTTTTCCGATGACAAGACGCGAGTTATTGTAAATAGTATTTATATTACTTTGTGTGCTATCTCTAGGCACCTCTCGCTTACATGACACCGCCGCAATGTTTCAGTACGTTTCCCGTGGCCCATTGCATACATAACAAATATACGAATGTTTATGGGCGTCGGGAATCATCAAGCGGCTGCGGCTGCGACTGCTATATAAAAAATAGTGTAATCGGCCCTAGCTTAACATAATCTCCAATCAGTGTGGTAATCTCATAATTACCTTGTCATATAACGCTCGTCACCCATTATTTGGTGACGCAACATGCACCTTGTCCCAGTTAGATCGTGTGAATTACTTACGGCACTCGAATTGTTTGTGTATCGGTATCATCAAATATTACTGTTTTATACAACACTAACAGCCCCCGCGGTTTCACTTCTCGACTTACTGAGCACTTACGTTCTAAAAGTACCCCCTTGTAAAATTTGAATCTTCATGCACTTATATATACTGAGATTTGTGGTGTTTGTGTGAATTTATATCAACATTAATTATCATTATATCAACATAATTACGCCGATGTGTTGCCCTCCTTTTTCACCTTCCCCCCAATGGGCCACCGGTTACTCCCAAACCGCAAGAAATCCGACACCGTAGGTGTCACCTTACGGCGGTGTCATGTAAGCGAGATGTACCTCCCCGGTCGTGCCGGCCCAATTCCGTTGCATAGGAGAATGTAGTGTCATGCACCTTGCATGGCACTATCACCTCCTATGCAGCATGGTACTACCACTTACAAATGTGAGTGACCTTTCGCTTTCATATAGACTAGCGACCCTCAGTAATGCGTACCTACGCCGCACAGTGACTTCTCTCTATATTTGCACGCAGGCACGTGCCAATAGACAATAGTAAATTTAACTTAAAAAAATATTGCCTGTCTTTATAAACCTTTTTGTGTTCATAAGCTTTCATTTAACTGAAAACCACTGGAGTGCGTTAATTAAGTACGTTAATAGGTAAAGTGATATCAGAGGGATGCCCAGGGAACATCGGATGCAGTCCAAAACCACATGCTTATAAGTCTCGGCAAAGGATTGTGAACCCTAAAATGTGTAGCGCAATGTTCATTATTGCGTGCGGCAAGACATACGGAATTTGGACAATACCCAAAAAACATTCGGCGCCACACAACCGCCTCACATGCAAAACCGCTCTAAAATCGATGTGACAAGTTTTTTCAACCACAGAATGCGATAATATATCTTTGAAATGTCAACAAACCAGCCGGTCAGGTGCGAGTAGAACTGGTCACCAAGGGTTCCGTACAAGAGGTATCCACGAACAACTTATAAAACTTGACAGAATTTGATATATATTTTGCGTGCGTATACACACATTTTGTACGCAATTAACTACATATAAACATGTGATGTTTCTTCTGTGATACTTATGTATCTATATCTAACTTCATATACACATGTAATCAGTATCTACTAAAAAAACACTTTTCAGATTTTTCCTTTCTTATCTGGATTATATCACTTGTCACCAAATTTCACTATGCTCCTATTGGGCGTTGACTATAGTCTATTGATTTTCTAGTCAGACGGACAGACAGATAGAAAAGGGATCCTATAACGGTCTTGCTTTTTATTTTAAGAATCGGAACCCCGACAAATGGGGGCCGCTAAGATAACATATTCTGGCCAAAGGGACTGAATGTCGCGTTTTTCTTTCGCCAAGAATTCTTTCATTTCTTACTTTCTATACGAGCATGCGGATCATGAGATACTGAGTGACTCGCGACGACGCTCAGCGACATCCACACAAGCGGAATATGTTCAGAAGTTAGGTGTTGGCCAAGACGCGAGTCCACAGCCGTATATTTACTCCAGAATGCGTTTGAATCGTATTCTTGCATAATAATTGTAAATGCGATTTCATATAAAGTGCATGACTTCACGTAATTTTAGCTAGAGTTTCTGTTGTACCTAGCCTCTCCTCTCTGAGTACAAAGGGAGGAAGGTAATTCGACTGAAAAGCAAATATTGTTCATAGGCGTCGTAGATCTCTTGGAGGAAGTGACCTAATGTGCGAGTCGGACGAACCGGTTCCTTACAATGGTCTATAAAAACGACAAAAATACGTTTGTTATGTGGGCTCCCTTGGTAATTTTTTTTTTTTTGTATTTGTTGGTATAGTGACAACTGAAATACATCTTCTGTGAAAATTTCAATTGTCTATAACAGTTCATGACATACAGCCTGGCTAGAGACAGACGGACAGCGGATACATAGTAGTAGGGGCCCGTTTTTTCACCCTTTGCGTACGGAACCCCAAAAAGATGTACATTCGATGATAGACGATAATCCCGTACCATTTCGTGCTCCACACGCACTTTCATGACAATAAGCCAGTGAGCATACTCTCACGTAACCCAGCAGGCGGCACGTCCACGTTGCGTATTCACACGCATAACCTTGATATAAACAATATTCACCAGCGTCCGCGACCTCAAACGCCAGCCGTGATCTTTGACCTCTGCGTAGTGACCAGATGATTGCTATAGTTCGTTCCGTACGTACGCGTGGACTGTTAGGTCTCAGCTGGACCCGAGAGATACCTCTAGGTACGTGTGGGGATTTACTGTTCGTTTATTTATGAAAGCACAGTATAGCTCGTGTGACGCCTTATTACATGACACTATTTCGCTCAATTGTTTTTCATTCCGCACTCTCACCTCTCTCTCTCTCATCACCGAGAAAACTCTAATACAAGCGTGGTCTGGTGGTGATGGTCACGTGTGATTTCGTTCGAAACTAAGAAAGAGTAGTTTAACTAGAAAAAAAAAACTAGTTTTACTAATTTTGTTGCAGTTTATTTAACTATTTAACTAGTCCGACGTTTCACAAACTTAACAGTAACCATGTTCACGGGTGTAATGAGATGACAGATGTCCTGATTTTTTAAAATAGAATACGGCAAACGAGTAATCGAAGCCTTTTTACTACTACCGACGCCCATGTACATCCGCTTAATTACTATGACGGTGCGTTGCCTTCTTCTCCTTCGCCCCCCATCCCGCCCGAAAACCAATCGACGTCACAAGGTATTAAAAGTGGCCGACGAATTATTATTATTTACTTGTTCCGATTAACGCAAACAGAACTTATCTTATCTATAAAATTCGGGTGTTACAACGTCAGTTACGTTACAACTCTGATACGGCTTCACCGATTTTTACCAAATTTTGTATGCATTAGTAGGCCTCAGTATCCTAAGTGATAACCTACACATAATTTATATAGCAAAACAACGTTTGCAGGGTCTACTGGTTTTATGTGCTTGTGTCTCGCTGCCTTGAGGTGTTATGTTTAGTTTTTGATTTGATTACGTTTATTACCAGGTCTCAATCAGTGGGAAGGTCTCAGCGAAAATTTAAGTGTTTTAAATTTCATTAGTCTCACGAATTATCCTTAGAAGGGATCGATGTTGTCTATTGAGGATTTGCGCTTTTACAATTTTAATATACTGGGGGGGGGGGGGGGNNGGGGGGGGGGGGATTGTAGTTGGAGGAGATTTAGGGATTAGAGAGTGTACTTCTGTCAACGCACACACTTGTGCACTGTGAAATGTCCTGTGTAGAAGGCTCTTTTCAGTAAAGGTGACTGCTGTAGTCGAGATTCGGCTAGAACGACTACTAGTATTGCAGATGTCTATGGGCGGCGGTAGTCACTACCCACCGGCTCTTTTGCCCCCTGTCCCATAAAAAATACCGCCGTACTGGTATTTCGAGCATCTATATCATCTGCGGGAGAGAGAGAGGGGGTGGGGGGGTCGATCGCTCTTCCGACCCCAAACCTAGTCTCGTCGCCAAACGAGTACTCACAATAATCCAATGAAGCAGTATTGAGTTTCTCTTCGCATTCACGGCATAAGTTCAGGACCGAAAAAAGCACGTGAGTTGTCAAGTACTTATATTTTCAGGATTTTTCAAGCGAGGACGTGTGCTATTGTAACAGAGATAGAGCTTAAAATGACACGGCCCTGAAACTGCTCGCCGCTTCACTGCCGCGGCCGTATCGATGTAGGTTGAGCCCAACAGTGTATCAGTCCATACGTGTGGCAGTTATCGGGGGCCCCATGACCTTACATTGCCCGATTTCTACCATCGCCTACTATTCGATTACACTTCCGATAAACCGTAAACAAAATTAAAATAATTTAAAGTTGTTCACTAATTGTGGTCTATTTTATTGTAAACAAAATTAAAATAATTTAAAGTTGTTCACTAATTGTGGCCTATTTCCATCAGTGAATTGACATCGGTCGAGCATGTTTTTTTTTTGTATTATAGGCGGCCTTTTAATAACTAACAAAACGTCCAAATACACCTGGACAATAGTTATAGCGTAGGGGAGCGAACGAGCAATCGGAGCTTTTTGATGACTACCGACGCCCATGGACATTCGCATGATTGTTACGCAGATGCGTTGCACTCATAGAAGCATTGGGGGGGGGTCTGATGATCATCCCCCCAATGGGTCACCGGCTACTCACGGACCGCACGAAACGCGAGACCGACGCTGTCACTTTACGCCGGTATCAATTGAGCGAGAGGTATTTCCCGGCCCAAATCCGTTCCCATAGAAAGATGAACAACTGAAAGCAGTGTCAAAGGTTCATCTTTTACACCCTCTCTACCATACGCTTGAATTCTGCTATCCACTTTTTGACGAATGAATAAGACAGAGCAGAATCTTCTAAAGTACTGACCATATCATCATGGATGGCTTTTGTTGATAGCCCCTTCTTATGGAGGTACTTAATAACGGTACGCGGCTCGATTCGCTCCATTTGCAGAAACTTTGTCCGATTGTTTTGTTAAAAAAGTGACAACTAATTGTCACACACGTTTCGAACTTCAAACATTTAACTAGTCTGAAATGAACTAAAAAATATGTGTAGATTTGGTTTGTAGAAATGATAGACGACCGGCTGGCTCAGTTGGTAACGTGGCGGTTAGTCCGCGTGTTACGCCGGAGGTCGCGGGTTCGAATCCCGCCTAGGTCATGGATGTTTATCTATGTGTTATATGTATTTCTATAATAAAAATATTAATATATAATATTTGTTAAATCTATAAAAATATTAAATATATTTCCTTTGTCTAGTACCTGTAACACAAGTCCTTACGGTACTTATCAGAGCGCTAGGCTAACGTGGTGTGTTAAGTCCATAGATATTATGAATCTGTGCTAGGGCGAGTAATTTTCAAGAAACAGGGGACATTTGCATAAGTAACATGTTGAAGTGAAAAATTTACTCTTTGTAACGCGATAATTTTTTCATCGAATTTCTTAAATAATTGGTAGATACTTCATATCATAAGTTATTCGTCTCGCCGCCGAGGTTTGTAATCGTCTGAAAGGTAGCACATGATAGCATACAGTTACAGGTAGTACCGTGCTGCATTGCATTTGGATTGGGCTAGCACGACTGGACACTCCCGCTCACATGTAACCATCGCAAAGTGACAGCTGTGCTCCTTTCGTGCGGTTTGTGAATAGCGGATGGCCCACTGGAGGGGAGGACGAAAGGAGGGCAACGCAATATCCGTATAACAATAATGCGGATGCCTGTGTGTATCTGTATAAAAAGCATGAACCTAAAAGAAGTATTATCATATATATCGTAGGTCTACGTAGATGGACATAGAAAGAATTACTTCTATTACGGCCAGGTACCTGTTCCATCCGTGAGATGCTAGCTAAACTTGTCTCGTCAAAGAGAGTCAGCGCCGCGAAGATTACTTTATATACTATTTTCATCTGGTTGGTGCAAAGTAAAATCTATCTTGGACATAAAATTCTCGTGTCACAGTGTTAATTGCTTAATTTCGCCTTCGAGGCGTTGAGGCTTTAACGATTTTTACCAAATTTTATTTGCATATTCAATAGGTCCGAGAATTGGCTGCTATCTATTTTTCATATCCCTAAGCGATAAGGGTAGTTCACCCAACCAGGCAAAACGTTTGCCGGGCCGCGGCCGGCAGGACCGCACCGTACTAAACGCTATAGAATTGCGTAGTGCAGTTTGGGAGAGTCCGCACTCGTTCCGGTGGCCCATTGGTACTTTGAAATGCCAAAACGTTATATTATTATGTAATTCCAGAGATCAAAACATTGTGGAAAAACTCGTCAGGTTCATTACAATTAGTACATAAGTGTTCTTTAGACTATTGTGTACCTCGTTCACAGTACCCGCAGGTGTGTGTGTACGTGTACACACCGGCCTGTGTGTGTGAGCAGTGACAAGTAACAGACAAGAGTGTACAGACGCAACATTAACATGTCTCTGATACATTGATTTACAAAAGTACTAAGATACACAATCAGCGTCTATAATACGTCCTTATAAACCCCCCCCCCCGTTGGAGAGGGGTGAGGGGCGAGGTGACCTTGTCTCCGAGGCTCAGAAAATAATATATATTTTAGCTAATCTTAAATAACTATCGGGATGCATCCGTCCCATCTGCGGAAAAGGAGGGGGCAAGATCCCTGTCGTTTCCAATTCCCATATCGACCACCAGCCGATGGCCCATTGGGGGAGGTGAAAAGGAGGGAAACGCTTTGGTATAGTAATTATGCTGATGTTAGTCGTAGAAGGGCTACGATTTCTCTTTTGTTCCACTAAACCATAAAAAAGTAAAACCTCACCTAGACCGTCGTCCGACATGTCTAGTGGACGAGGAAGCTGCACTGGACACTTCTTTTTTGTTGACGCGGGGAAACGCATTTACGCGCCTTGACCAGCCCTGGGTGGGGTCCAGTGGTGTGTGGGACTCGCGGCACATGATAGTGCCGAATACACTCAAAAACCACCGCGAGTGCCATCAGTGTCGCCCTTGGTGAGGTACCCCGGAGCAACAGTCATCAGGGCACCTCGACGGCTAGTCAGCCCTTTAAGGGACCAACTCTACCTCCACAGATGGGGGTTGTCCAGCGCTACAGGATAAAACCACCGACTTTGGGACAGTGCAATGGGGTGAGGTTCCCATCCTTGCCCCTTGCGCAAAAGCGCCACCTCCTGTTGCTCTTAGGTACCGAGAGCGATTCCTCCTCCTGATCTTTCAGCCCCCTCTTCTTACAGGGGGCTGCAAAGATCCCCCTCGGTTCAATTGGCTTCGCCTGGGTTCATCCCACGTTACTAAGCCCCACCGCCACGACAAGGCTTGAACCATGATGGGGACGCTGAACACTTCCGGCAGCATAGAGCAGTCAAAAATTTTGAACATACAAACTTGACATTTCAGTATGAAGTCGTGTATCTTGTATTTCTGTAAGTCAATGGTCTGATATTAAATAACGTTGGCCATTAGCCAAAGTGCGGAACGTATTGCGCAAGTGT
The DNA here is from genome assembly GCA_017140195.1 of Eumaeus atala. Taxonomy (NCBI): domain Eukaryota; kingdom Metazoa; phylum Arthropoda; class Insecta; order Lepidoptera; family Lycaenidae; genus Eumaeus; species Eumaeus atala. The sequence continues at coordinate 270,664 of JAFELO010002351.1, forward strand.
CACGTTCCCATTGTTATCATACGCGTATCGTTTACGCGGTGTATATTGTTTTCTTACAGGAGGACCTGGAGGCCGAAAGGTCGTATCTACCGATGACATGCCGCCTACGTGATGCGTATAGGTGACGTGGTGTGACGACCTCTTTAGAGAGGACGTACGACTGGAGCCGGTCTCCGTAGCCAAGATATTTATTATTATTATAATAATTACTTTAGCTAAACATACATAACTATCGGGGTGTATCCTTCCCATTTGCGGGAAAGGTCTGCATCCCATCGACTACAATCTCACCTAGACCGTCACCCGACGTGCCTCATAGTCACCGATGAAGCTACACTGAACACTTTTTGTCAGCAGAAAGCAGTCAAAAAAAGGTATGACATAGTCATATCTTTTTTTGACTGCTTTTTTACGACAAGATGATAAGAATGTGGGAATGCAAGTAGTTTTAATCTGTACATAAAAATTTCAGGGACCCGCAGTTTCCCTCCCGTAACTCCGGTTCTGTTGGTAAGAACTGGTTAGTACTGAAAATAGGTTTATTTTCATACTTTCATCATCATCAGCCGGACGACGTCCACTGCTTGTCACTGGCTTCCCCCACGGAACGCTACAGGTCAGGTCATGAGCAACTTGCATCCAGCGTCTCCCCGCAACCTTAACGAAGTCGTCAGTTCATCGGGTAGGAGGCCGTCACACAGTCCGTGCCGCCAATCAAGAACATTTCTTCCCCAACGGTTATGGGTTCTACGAGCAATGTGGTCTGCCCATTACCACTTCCCTTGCTGACTCTCTGAGCTATGTCGGCTACCCTAGTTCTCTTGCGGTTTTCCGAATTTCTGACCATACCTCGTTGAGAAACAACAAGAATAGCTCCTTCCATAGCACGCTGAGTGACTTTCAGCCTGTTTAAGAGGCCCACATTTTTCATGCTTCTAAATCTTTCTTAGTCTCTCAAAAGTTGTGCGCGGTATTTACTCACATTAAGAAAGGAAACCCTGTACCAATTTTGAAGTTCAGCGCTAAATCAAGCAATAATATATTTTTGATAGGGTCTCATTATCTAACGAGACAGACAGAGACATACCAACAAGAAAACAAGTTGTAATTAAACGAGAAAAATACATAACAGAATTTGGTGCACTATGTCACTCCCACAATTAAGATGCTTCACACGATATTGACGATAGAATCCATTGCTTCTTTCTAGTGTTGAGTAACCAACTATTACAGACTATTTCAATTTAAAAAAATAAATACAGGTACTATAAAAAAACTCACAATAGTTCTAATTCCAAAAATACCGTTTACCTTTGACCTTCGCTCAAAAAATGCAACAGCAGACTAAGCTACTTTGGTTGTACTCAAACATGAGTACCACAGCAAAGCTAAAACATTGTTCCTCTGGGGGAGCTTGTTAAAATTTTATTTGCGAACCGAAAGGGCTCTACGCGGTTACTGCACGATTCCCTCGTATAATCCCCCTTTCATTATTTATATTGGGGTTTGTGTCATTAGACTTCATATGGCTGTTACATATGTGCGTTCGTCTATTCGCTTAACAGAAGGTAGTGTAGGAAGAATATCCTTACCACACACCCACAGTAAGCCTATGTGAATAAGTAATTTCTAATCTCCCGCGCGCTATGTATATAAAGTAAATCCGTGATTGGATGTAAATTTTAATAATATATAAGTTACTATATAAGGTATGTGAGCTTTGTAACAAATATACCATTGTTTGAAGAAATATGTAAGTCATCAATTTCGATGTGTAACATTTACGTCATGCGATGTTGTTAATTGGAATAAAAAGCCATGGTGTGCAAAGCAACGGAAATGTCAGGCTTGTAAAATAACTAAATAAGCCGCCACAAAATCTTTTTTCTACAGAATAGGGGGCAAAAAAAAAAACGGAAACTTTTTACGACTACCAACGCCCATGATCATAAACATAATTACTATGCCGATGCGTGGCCCTCCTTCTCCCCAATGGACCACCGGGTACTTACAAACCGCACGAAGCACGACACTAAAGATATCACTTTACAGCGCTATTGTGTGAGCGAGAGGTACCTCCCCGGACGTGTCGGCCCATACCGTTGCATTGGAGGATGTAGTGTCACGCACTATGTATGACACTATCTCCTACAATGCAGTATGGTGTTACCTCTTCCTAAATAAAAACTAATAAAGTGTTATTGTAATAAGTTCACAAGTGCTTTCTCCCTAAACCGGTGAGCGGAACGGGGCCTTTGAAAACCGATTACAGTTTGCTGTAGCTAAACAAGTTAGGCTGGATAGAATTGGCACTACGATAGCAAAGAATACATATTCTTAACTAACATTAGTTAAAAGTGCTTCTAAGCTTATTCAGATGTACAGATTGCAGATATTACCTTTGCCAGATTGTGAGTAACAATGAACTAGCTCATGGCCCTTAATTGGCCAGATTATTACAAGGTCAACCCACGGAGTTATTACAACGAGCTATTAGCGACTGCGCCAATTATGAAAGCTACAGTTGAAAGATAGGGAGGTACCTCTCGCTCGCTTGATACCGCCGTAAAATTACACTTAGGGCGTCGCGTTTCGTGTCGTTTATGAGTAACCAGTGGCCCATTGGGGATGAAAAGGCGGGCAACGCATTAGCATAATTATGCTGATGTTCATGGGCGTCGGTCGTCATTGAAAGGCTCCGTTGTCCCCCTATATTATATAAAAAAAAGAAAGAAAAGAAATTAATGTTTTTAACAAGGTTTAAATGTCTATATAACCAGGCAACAATTTATAGTGTGGGTATTCACTTTCACAAACTGGTGATCATTTATAACTGAAAGAAACTGAAAACTATGTGAGAGAATGATAGATCAGTGCTGGGGCCTACAATCTGCTGACTCGTTGCTTATGTCAGCCGTATGTGATATGGGCGGATCCCATGTAGTGGGCTTGCGTGACTGGTACCAAAAAGTGATTGATAATTACTAATGTTAGATTGAAATAACAATTGTTACGCCAATGTAATTTGTGTGCTCATTAGCGTCCAATTAATTATTTCACGGGAGCATTAGGCGCTGTGGCGTTCATTAGATAGGAAATTGGCTATAATTGCCTTCGGATGAAAGAACGGGTGGTTATTCTTGCTGATTGATATACATTAAAAAAACAAAAGAAAAACATGGTAATATACGTATTTGAGATTTTACTGAACACATCAGTAAACATATCCGTCTCTATTAAATCTATCGAGCTTAACAGTGGCGTAACGCTTTATCTTGCTCACGTGTCTCGGGTGTACTGTGTACCTCCAGTCGCGTGTCGGAGCTCGCAGAATTAAAAAAAATAAAAAAATATAGGCTTTGGATAACGTTGAACATCACAAATGTCTGTTGTACTTTAAATATGCATCCAGCGGATGGATAGCGTAGAGCGGAATATATATTTTGGCACAGTTACAGAGCGGCACGGCGCAACCGTTTCGCTGTTAAAATGAAAACTCGTATTGAAAAAGTGCCGACACCACCTGATACTGAAATTGGATTGGATAAATTATATCAGTAGCGTTATAATGAACCGTTACTTCAATATACATTGTATGGTGTTACTACCCCGTGATCTAGTGGTAAGCGCGTTAATTGCAGACCGTAATGTCCCGGCTTCGCGTCCCGGGTCAGACCCTAAAAGTGTTATTATGGTTAATGGGTATTATTCAATTTTCAAGAACAGTCGGAAGTTAAGTAGTTCTCGGTGTTGTATCCTCGAGCCATGGATAGCACGTGTGTGCCGGTGTTGCGCTCGATTTTTCTTCGGTCCTGTCGGACTAGAGGAATGTCTCTAATTCCCACCTTCCCCTCCAATGGTTCACCGGAAACTCACATATCGCATGAGAAACGACTGCATGGCCATCATGTGAGCGAGAGGTTTTTCTTTCGGTCGTGCCAGTCTGGTCCATTCCGCATGGTACCTCATTCTAGGAGATAATGTTTAAAGTCATTTCTGAAGATGATGGCATGTTCGAAATTCCATTCCATATTCGAAAGCCGCATGTAAAAATTCAGTGATGATTGGAACCATGTTAACAGGTTATATGTTTTTCGCCATGTGCTCGTTATAAAACTTTGTCAAGTCGAATGTGAACTGTATTGTTTCGAACGCTGTACAAATTGTATTCGATAAATTAAAATATGACTTTTTTTTAAATTGGCACCATTTAACTTTGTGTAGGAACTTATTTTTTGGTAAGTGACTTTTTAAGCAATAAAGAATATTGGCTTGGCGCGTTTTTGGCTGAACATAAAAATGGAACTGGCGTGACGATGACGCATGCATAACGTTCGGGGCAATGAAATTTTCACTTAAGTCAAGTCGTCTACATGACTGCTGTGAATAAAGGCGCTATAATAGTAGTGAAAATTTCTTAAGCGCAATGATCACTTTTTGTGTGAACTAAAGAAAAACACCGCGTACGTTAAAATTCGCCAAGCCGGTCAGCAAGTAATATAAAAATGTATGTTAACATACATATGCAATATACACACCCTCACTTTCACGCCAGTACTATAATGGGATAGACAGGCAGACGTCGCGTCTCAGAAACACGAGAAACATTACCCTCCTCATGACACTACTAGAAAATTACATTAATATGACGATATTAAAATACTCAAATGCCGAATACTGTAGCTATGATAATCAATTAAAGTATATCGGATTAGAAGCCTTTGTTATAGCTAAACGGATTATGTAAAAAAATGTATCCATATGTTTAAATAATGAAAACCTTTTAGTTGTTTCTCAGCGTCTTACGGCCTCTTACGGCACAGGAGGCAGTGCAAAGACTAGCAAAAGTAGCAATTATGGGCCTCACGCTTAGGGCCCCCATTAAGCGTGTGTGTAAATGCTTTTGTTATAGAATAAAGACGGCCCTATATCAATTTATATGATGTTAATATTCATAAATTTTTGACCATCGAATAGGATTCGCTGTAGGCCCTGACTGCATATTTACAGTAATACTCGTAGATAGAATGCAACAACAGCCTGTCAGCACCGGTAAATAAAATAAAGGTTTTTAGCGCAGTTTTATTCTCGTGAAAAAATACAAAATTCTATTCAGGAAACATTATTTTCTCGGGATAAAAATCTCGTGTTTTATGGACATGAATTACCTTCACGCCTGTTATCCCCGAAGGTGTAGGCAGAGGTATACTACTAGTACATCCACAACTCGTAAGTCCAGTAGATATACTAGCACATCCACTACTGCCAAGGTACTGAGGCCCATGATAGGTGGCAAGCCTACGGCCACTTGGGCACACACCAATCCCGGACAATGTAATGCATGTTTCTAAAAATAATCTGAGAAACATTTAATAATACTTGCACGACCTGAGGATCGAACCCAGGACCCCACGCGGCTAATGGTCTTAACAGGCGACACCTGCACCGTTACACCATAGGGACGATTGTTATATACATTATAATTCATATATAAAATTTATACTTTTTAGTACATTTTTCGTGAAAGAATATCAAATACATTAGCAGTCACAAACTTTCATAATAGCAATAGCATTTATAATGTTATATAGTAGGTTAGGATCTAGGATAAGTAGGGCAGGATCTAGCCACATTTTTTACTATCTCTCGTTCTGACCTATACAAACTACAAGAAACTTTTAAAGAAAATAGCTAAGGAAATCGATGTCTCGATCGAGGCTTAGAATACACAAGCGCTTGTTTAACGAAGGATGTATTTTTATATTATCTGGTTTATTTATTTCGACCCCTAACCTAGGAGTTTCATAAAGACCCTAAAGAAACATTTGTTTTATAAAAACACAGACTAGATAGTCCTAAAAAAGATAATTATATAGATATAAAGCATTGTTTAACGTGTATGTACCTGGTTCGAGGTCTAGTTGTAGGTGGTTGCTAATCATGAGGTCTCGGGTTCGGGTCTCGGCTGGGACGAAAAAAATATTGGTTGTAGTCTGCAGAACTTCATAGTTCAAACATTGACTTGAGTACAAAAATGTTACATTTGTGTGGTATACATGATACCCTGGTAGGGTGCAGCAACTTTGTACAAGATATACAATATTCTTCGTTGCACCAATTGCCATCTGTTCTTTGAAGCATATGTACCAGCCCTCTGCCACGTCAACGAGCTTATCCTACATCTAATGTCTGTTATTTATATCATTGTGTACCGTATTTGCTAAACGTTTGCATTTAGTTTTACGTATTTCACGTGCATAACACCTTCAAATGTTCGTGCTAATAAACTTGCGGAGCAGTCCATTAAGATTTATAGATAATAAAAATACACAGGAAGGATCATGAAACTTTAATTCTATATAATATATATTATAAATATCTCAACAAAACCCCCAAACCACTTGGCCGATTTTTGTGAAATCTGTGTATGTTCGGCCTGAGAATCGCAAAGTATATTTTAAGTTTTTGTTCCGTTGTTTTCGCGAAATCACGACATCTGCGGGCCATAAGCGCGGTTAAGCTTATTTGTTAAAAATCCATACTTCCTAAGAGTACACAGTTTTTATGCCCTACTCGTGTCGCCTATTGTATTCACAATGGACGATTTCCCGTATTACACGCTTACAAGACCCCTTGACCATTGTAACGAATTACATTGAGAAAGACTAAACATCCAAACTTATACCATTTACGATCGGTTTTCCATATTCGATTTATCCACTACTGCTAGCGAAGATAGGATTAGGTGGATTAGGCTACTGGAGGTAGGATTTCAGCATAAGTTACAATGTATATAACCAAATGCATGATTGTTTCACTTCGGATCCAAGTTATGTGGGTAAGTAATAACTTATAGACGTTAGTGTAGCCAACGCGATCTTGCTCGTGTGCTTATATACTACTAAATATACTAGTATTAAATGTATTACTACCTACCTACTACCAGACTACCGAGATCGAGTTTCGCTATCGAAATAATTTATCGCATTCAAAACTCCATTGTAGAAATGATTTAATGACGACTTGTCACAAAATTATTTAGATTTTAAAATCGAGTTGTGGTTTTAAGAATGATATCGGTTGTGATTATGTGTGAGGGGGTAGGTTGGTGAGATATATACATGTCGCATAACTGAGTGCCGCGGTTTCATCGACATAAAGTCAATTCAAAGGAAACCTCAGCCTTTTGATTATATATATATATATATATATATATATATATATACATATACAAATTTTATATTATCTTATATTATAATATTATGATCTTAAATCCATGCCTGTGCCAAATGTCATCCAAATCCGTTCAGCGGTAATGGGCTAGAAGCTAGTAACAAATATATATACAAACTGAATCATCTACATTATGAGAAGGATGAGATTGAGATCATACAAACCGCCATCGTAAAACCGGCGACACCCGTTCTGTTTGAAGCACACTTGTGAAAAATTCAAGTTTTAAACATACCTCCCAAGGCACAGCTTGAAAGTGACGTCGCTTTGTTTCTTAAAAGGGGTGACAAATCACTTCTTTAAAATTACATACCAATTT
>JAFELO010002358.1:0-32966 GCA_017140195.1 Eumaeus atala
CGTACACGCACACACACGCGCACACACACGCGTACACGCACGCACACACGCACGCACACACGTCCGCACACACGACCACGCACACGTCCACGCACACGCCCGCGTACACGCCCGCGTACACGCCCGCGTACACGCCCGCGTACACGCCCGCGTTCACGCCCGCGCACACGCACGCGCACTTGTACGCGCTCACTCACGCGCACACACGTTGAGGTAAAAATGTATTGTGCCATTGACTCGAAGAAAAAGATATTTGTGTTTAGGTAACATATTAAAGCAGATTCATTTGTGACAGTGACGTGAATCGTGTAAAATGTGTATTGAACTTACCTTTAATTGTAATTAATACAAGAAGCCCTCTGTGTGTTTCATTAACATGTCTTCGTACGTTAAAATCAGTCATTCAGGCTTTAGCAGACAACACATACATACATCAGCGCGGAAGGTATTACTCTCTCAGACGCCGTCAGGGCAAAACAAATACAAGGCTACGTTATGTTATCGATGATATAATAAATTCTTGATTGGGACAACCCTAACTGGGCTAATTCCAAGAAGGGCTCCCAAATTGAGTTATAAGTTTAGAATCCTCCCCACGAGATCGCTAAGAGATAAGTTAGCTGTGGGCGGAGTCTATAACGCTCGTTACTTCTATAATTCTCTTGTACTTTTGGATAATACAAATATTTATAATCAAATTGTGCAATTTTCAGCAATTGTTTGTTTTAAGGGAAACCGAAGATGAAGTGGAATTAGATCGTCTTGGCATTTATTGAAAGACTACAACAGCTTCGGTTACCCGCGGACTCTGTTGTTTTTGTGCGCATAATATGATCGATTGGCTACATAACACTGAAAGAATTATCCGACTCGAAATGGTAGTTTCCGAGATAAGCACATTCAAAGAAACCAAACCCTTCTGCTTTATAATTTAGATACGGGAAATATTATGAGAATATTTATTACTTTTATTAGTAATGAGCCCAAAAAGAAAGCTGGATACTTCTACTAGTATTCTGATGTAAGAAAATGAAAGGAACAAAGCCATTGATCGCTATCCCATAAGAATATGGGATTTAGAGACTACCTACGTATAGATCTACTCACAAAACTGTGTCGTTGGCTTTTTAGAGATTGGCCGCCTCAGTAAATGAATATCCTACCCCAACAAATTATACACAATAACGTTCCTCGAGAATAGCTCCGTCCGCCGTCTAGGTCGCCTCTATAGGCCACATAAAAATCCGCTTAGAAGATATGTTATAGAAAAAATCGATCCCACACAGACAGACAGTTTGGGGGCTTAGTTTCTTAATGTGTAGAAAATTTCACTTTTATTTTGACAGCCCCTGATGCTGGTAACACACAGTTTTATGATCAAGCAATTGTCTAGCTTAACGTAACCTCGTCTGATAAACTGGAGAGTCGGAAGCAATAGCGCCGCCAATCAGTAGTAGGACTCTTCGAAGCAAAAACAAAAAACAAAATTGTTGAGTAATATGTATACAGTAACACTCATTAAACTGGAGCGGCACTAACCGCACACGGCAACACAAGAGTAAGCAAATTAACACAATTACATACGCCTCGTCATTGTTTACGCTACCGTAATAACGAAGCTGCATTGCAGATAAATTAGGTCAGCATAAAGGGGAAGTTTCTCTAACACACGCAACATTGTCTAGCACATTCTGGCTGAATTGGGTCCGCGCGATTGAGGAGAAGCTCTCGCTCGCATATCGCCGCCGACAGCAGTGTGTTCAGTGCAGTGTGTGACTTTCCTGTGGCCCGTTGCATGTAGAAGGAAAAAAGCCACAAGAGCGTAACAATTACGCAATGTATGGGCGTTCGCAGTTATCAGACAAACTGTTCGCTTTTCATCTTTACAATATTAAACACACTCTCTACATTATAAATATATTACTGACATTTAAAACGTTACACACATAATATTTTACAACGAGCGTGTTACAAATCTGGAGCCCAGTCTCGAGATCATTAAAATCTAAACAAGTTGGGAATTGCTTTAGCGTTTTTGGAAACTGGAACGTTGTGGCCGGTTATGCAAAACGCGACCTCGTTTCAGAACGAGATCGGTCAAGTGCTGACCAACCCCGGTGTGGGGTTCCGTACAGTAAGTCTCTAGTTACCAAAAACCAAAAAATACATATAATGCGCGGATTGGGCTGACTCACACGATATCACCGTAATGTTACAGCTAAGCACGTGTATCGGTTGTAAGTAGCCGATGATCTATTGCGGGCTTGAATGAAAGAGGACAACGCATCTGGTTGGATGTTAATGCGAGTCTGTAATGCGCAATGACATTCTGCCAACTCTTCTGCCACTGCCCCATGCCGCTCCTGCCTCATCATCGTCATCATATGCCGGACTGTGTCCAGCTGGACATAAGCAAGGCCATGGTCCTCAGCGCCATGCCCCGTATCCCATAAACACGAAACATCTACCAAAACAAAAACAGCTCAATCATATAACGGGCCTTAAATTGTACATCAACACACCCAAATAATTAATAGGATACGGCAATATCACACATAACATCGCTGTTATATATCTCGGCTAATAATATGCCTAAAGCAACGAATACAACACTACACAGCCCCACAATAATATATGTTACGTATCCAGTTTTACTATTCATCCAGAGTTTAGAACGTAACAGTGCCATCAATAAAGGTTATTGTCACTATTTTCACAGGAACAACATGATCAGTCTGATTACGACAACCTCTGAAAGGACGCGATACGTCATCAGTAGAGCTGACCTCGATGTCGTCACGACGACGCTCTGGTACAGTGCGCCAACGTGCTGACGTAATGTGGGCGAGTACGGGAACGTGAAAGGAAAACGGGGAAGCTTCACGTTCCAGACAGGTTTATAAATAAAATCGAGCATTGAGAGGATTTTTTTTAACAGGTGAAAAAAACAGGTTTATAAATAAAATTGAGGGGAACGCGAAGGAGCATGAAGGTAATATGACCGTGTAGTATAGAGATGACAAGTTGAATTGTGGTCGGTACTCATTAAAATCGGACCAGTACTACCAGGACTACAGGGGAGTAGGTACACCAATAACATGAGACCGGCGTGTAAGTATGTCTCATGTTTCTCATGAGGTTCGCAAGAGTTATGTCACGGTGATAAAGAACTGTAACACATCTGCATTACCTCATTTCAGTTATTCATGGGCAGATTTATCCACCAAAAGCCTATCGATTGCTCGTTTACCTGCTTATGCTCTGTAGTATAGGAGGGCAAACGAGGAAACAGAGCATTTATGCGACTACCAACACCCATGAACATCCGCACAGTTACTATTCCGATGCGTTGCCCTCCTTTCCATCTCCCCTCCAATGGGTACCATGTGAGCGAGAGGTACCTCCCCGGTCGTACCGGCCCATTTCCGCTGTAATGCAGCGTGGCAATTTTTCAACAAATGCATTATAGGCAATGAAAAGACTTGACTTCGTCCTACTGACAGACGCAGCGCTGACTCCGACGGACAAGCGAGATGATATCCCCGCATTTCACAAAGAATTTCATCTAACTTCAGCGCGAATACAACTTTGCAAATTCAAAGGAGCGTTTATGAAGTTCATTTATCAAATATCTTTTTTATTTCTTTTCATATTTCTCATATGGTCTTGTTTGTTTTACTTTCAATAACATGCGCATTGTCTGCCCTGTGGTGATTAGGCATGTTCAGACACAGTGGTGTGGTCCTGCATTCAGTCTCGCGTCGGACCGAAGTGTTATGGGTATTTTTCAATTTCTAGTAATAGTCCGAAGCCAGGAAGCTGGCGGGATTCCACCCCCGGCATGTGGAGGCTCGTTAAGCCGCCGGTTCTGCCCGGACTGCTCTCAAGTCACGTCGGATTGGATTGCCATCCCACCGGAATAGGAGAATGAGGGAAAAGGGAGTGGAGTTGTGCTTGCGGACACACTTGTACACTGTGGACGAACATCGGCTAGGATGACATTATTGTTAATTTATATATGAACTTGTTAATTGTTTTGTTTAATGAGTGACACTTACTTTCTCTACAACATATTATAAAACTAAATCCCCAAAAGCTTTTTACATATGATCGATTTTCTTAAAATTTACTGAACGGATATTCATGCGGCTTCCACTCGGGCAATCTATATCTCTTTCACTGTATTTGTAGGTTATATCGATAATGTCAAGTCTGCGCTCTGGTACAGTGTGCCGACGTATACTCGCATCAGGGCGATAGCGGTGACATGATAGAGTCCTCCCCGTTCCCCTTTTTGATACTTCAGCCCCGGTTAAACATTTCAGCAAGATAATGTGACCGTGTACTGCTCTAAAGTTGTCACTGAACACAAATTTCAAATGCTACATTATACGAAGCTGTATTAACTAGACAAATGTTGGCACATACCTTGACAAATGTTGGTGATCATAAATAAAACTGTAAGCTAAAAATCAAATTGCATAAAACGATATCCAGTAACTGTTATGGATGGCATTTCGATGTGTGTGCGTTAATATAAGCACGGGGATTTCGAGTCACGCGAAAAAGCTTTTTCGATTGATAAACCGGATTACACAACGCAAATTTCACTCAATAGCATGTCCAATTGCTGTGCGCTTTGTCAGTGTCCAGTGGAGCATTGGAGGGGAGAAGGGTATGAGGGAGGATGTGTATGTTATGACAGAAGCATATTTTAAGAAGCTAAGGCAGGAATTATTTTATTCAATATACAAAATACAACTATACTCGACCTTCACTTTGAATTCTTTTACGTAAAGATTGAAATTGAAAGTTCCATATTACTTAATTAAATGGTGAAGACCGAAACGTAAATAGTTGCATATGTTATGACGTTCTTTGTTAGCATTTCGTGTCGCCTTGGTTAATCGACTTTTACTATCAGGCCAAGTTCAAATTCCTCGGCCTGGTTGCTTGTAACTTTAAACTTCAATAAAATGTATTTTAAAGAAAGAAAAAGTTATTGATCACAAAAATCATCATCATCGTCACAAGTTTACAGATTTTTTTATGACGAGGACATATAAAGACTGATTGATAAGTGGCCGAAACGACGAACTTAAAAAAAAAAGATTTGCAAACAAACGAAAATAGAACGCCAAATTTGAATTTATTCGAACGGATATAATTTGTGTGAGTGATCTAGAACTTTCTCTGTAGTACATTTACTCAACAATGGAAAGAAACGAAATTCGTGCGGTGATAAAATTTTACGTTTTAACAGGGAAAACAGCAACCCAGACTAAAGTCAAGCTAGACAGTGTTTTAGGTAATACTGCTCCTGCATTGAGTACAATACACACCTGGGTAACTGATTTTAAACGTGGGAGACAGAGCCGCAAAGACGCCAACAGGTCTGGCCGTCCAAATGAAGTCACGAATCCGGACATGGTCAAAGAGACTCAAAAATCGTTTTGAATGATCGGCGCTAAAAGTTGCGGCAGATAGCAGAGATGATAACCATTTCCACTGAACGCATTTTTAATTATTTTTTTTTGCGAATGAAAAAGCTTTGCGCGCGATAGGTGCCGCGTTTGCTCACTGTTAACCAAAAGCAACATCTACTGGACGATTCGTTGGTAGTGTTTTTCGCTGTTTAAGCATGATACTAACGAGTTATTGCGGTGTTATGTGACAGTAGAAGAAACATGTAACATGGGCAGTGGAACAAACACAAGAACAATCTAAGCAGTGGACTAGGAGCGGAAAACCTGCGCCGAAGAAAGCAATAACGGTTTTGTCAGCAGTCAGCAAAGTGATGGCGACTGTCTTTTGGGATGCGCGAGGGAATATTTTAGTGGATTTATTTGCAAACAGGAAAAATAATAAATGTAGAGTACTATGCAAGCTTGCTGCAAAAAATTTGTGAAGAAATCCGAAAGAAACGGCCTCATTTAGCCAAAAAGAAAGTTTTATTCCATCCACCACAACGACGCACCTGTGCACTCGTTAAGGATTGCAGTTGCCAACCTCCATGAATTGCGGTTTGAATTGTAACCGCATGCCATCCTTATTCCCCAGATCAGGCTCCGTATGACTTACACTTATTCCCGAACCTCAAGAAATGGTTAGGTGGCCAAAGATTTTCATAGATGAAAAAAATCTCCGTCGCCGTAGACGACTATTTTGAGGGGTTGGAGGAAACATTTTATCAAACTGGTGTAACGGTATTGGAGAAGCGCTGGACTAAATGCATCGAGGTAGAAAGTAACTGGGTCGAAAATTAAATTGTTTTAAATAGATTATTAAACTTTTTCTTTGTCGCTTCGGATACCTATCAATCACCTCTCGTAACTACCGCTTAACGGTGATCGCCCCGATCGTGTCTTGTGGAAAATGCCTACGACCTATCAATTATATTCACGATAACACTATATGTATTTTTTTTCTACCATATTTGACGCAATTTGACGCATATTGCAAACAAGGACACATGCAGTTTGGCAAACGAATGTTTGCTTGCTCTTATGAACTCAATTTTACAGTGCTCTTATGAAAACGACTTATTTACCGTCAAAACGCGCTGAATCTATTGCATAATCAAATTTAGTATACAAACCCACTTTTACTTGCATAGCAACAGTTGGAGCTGAATGATTGCGAAACATTGCACAAATCAGGAACCGATATCTCATGTCCTCGACGACTGCGTAACGACACGGCTCACTATTTGGAGGGATAATGCAATAATGCCTCCAAGGTTCGATATTCCTTGGCTGAACTCTTGGGTTTAGTTGGCCCACTGATGTTCGCCACATGAGGGTTATTTATAATCACTGTGCCATACCTCAATCGTCTGAAAAACTTGAGAAATTAGTTCGATTTGGTCCTAAATTTCATTCATTCATTCATCAAGTCTGGGCTATATATTGATAAAGGTCGCGCCACCACGTGGGCTCGCAGTGGTTTCTAGCATCAGGTATCAGGTTCATTCTGGATTAGAAACCTCCCCCATCTGTACTATTACAATCTTAAGAGGTGTTAACGAATGTTTTCTTCGCTTAGTCGACTAAAAATAAGTCTTTAGAATTAAGATATTATTTCATTATCTGAAAATATGTGTAAACGACGTATTCCAAAATGAAACCTAGCAAAACAGATTTATTGCCCCTGAAAGCTGAAACGTACCTTAAAAGAGTGTTTCAGGAAAATCGTTAGAGCCGTTTTTGAGATTTAGGTGTCGGTGTACAATAATTGTTCGTAAAGTTATTAGATTCAAGGGAACACTTACGAAACTAACACAATGACATGAATCTCTGAAGTGCTAGCGACAGTTGAATCACACTGTTGACAGGAATCGTCCATATATGGCTATGTGATTGCATGCACTGTTGTGAGTGTTATTGCATGGTTTATTGTTCTATATATAGCAAGACTCGTAACAACTTAAATAATAATTATATAGTTTTGGCACACAGAACTGTAAACAATTTACACCTCATATTGCATTACGTTATCTCTATTATGAACAATTTACGTAGATTATAAGGCACGCTTATAATTAAGGTATGACCATATAGCCTAAAAGTATTAATGGTATAACAATTATAACTTATGATAAGCTACGACTTATACTAAATTACATTTATAATTTATATTCAATTCACTTTTTAAAAAAAAAGAGTATTTCTATCACATTTGTACTTTACATTGCAATAACGCAACAAAAACAATAATAAATTTAAAAACAGACGAGCCGACTGAGTAAGTAATATTTCAATGTACCCACGTCCCACACTCGTTCGCTTTATCAAGACGAATCAAATGACAACTCACACGTCAGTATGGATAAAACCGATCAGCCTACAGCAGAAAATATAGACATATGCGTACACTGGGAATAACACAGACACAGGGAATAAAATAATGATTCCTGTATAGTGACACTACGTTATACTTGGCTGCGTACCTCTTCCGCGGTAACGAATTTTCAATTGTTTTAACTAACAAGCAACTAACATAACTGAACATACAGAGGCTTCAAACTTCTAATGCCGAAAATACACTCTAAAACATTAACCTCATTCTGACACAATGAGGTAAAAATCAAAGACTCCAGCAGCCTCAAACAAACTTACAATATACTTTTAGAATCGTCATTTCTAACCTCAACAGCACTCGCGATAAAACTCTGCAACTTTCCGCCATCAATTCGTAAACGACAGAGAACTTCTTATCCCGAGACATTGTCAGAGAGAAATCACTTTAATTTCTTTATTGTCGGGACCGCGAGTGCCCGATGACATTGAACGATTGACGGAACCCGCTGCCGGCTGAAACCGTACATTTCACTGGATCTGACACGTACAACCAGACAGCACAGTTCTATCTTACTCGATCACAAAATTACGCACACAAACACACACACATATTCCGAGTTCCGAGAGAAAAAACATTTTTACAGAGGTTTACACTTTTTTTGGTTCACATTTAATGCATTTATTTGCATACAGAGCATTGTTGCATTATGTGATACGTGGGCGTATCATACTATGTTACTTCAATGTTGCAAATATTTAAGAAAAAAACAGTATAAACGAAGGCAACGTCGCTGGCAAGCGTCACTTGTGCTGTAGCGTTTCGTGCAGTTTATGGGGCACTCCTATAAGGCCCAATGTCAGGACTTTTTCTTGGGCCTACTGACGGTGATGCCATTTTTGCCATAACAGGTCATGGGACTTACATAGAGTTTATTGTCTTCTAGTTTTCCCAATGTCAGAATCCTGTAATGAGGATCTGCTTTGACAAATTCTTCCAATACATGTTTATGAAAGGTTTATTCCCTTGTACGTCTGGCATGGAGACCAAATGACAGTTTCATTTGGTATCTAAGGAAATGGGGACAATAAGATCCCAAAGGACACCTTAACAAGGTGTCGGCTACCTGAAACTATTATATGTCCCGCTTTGAAGGAATCACGATCCAATAACCTCGAGTTCAAAGGACAGCGGGAATCTCGCCATTATTCAATATACGAACAAAGTTCCATTAAGTAGGTGACCGTACATTACGTATGTAATTTCGAGATTGGGTAGGGTAGTCCTTTATTAAAACCAATATTATAGCTATATACGAAGGTGTGGAATGGGGCGTAATGTTAAATTGAGAAACTTTGTTTTATTGCCTGGCGACCTTAGTTACTGTAATTTTATTATTACTACATATGGCGTGGAATATTATGAGAGGGATATGAGCCGTTTATTTACTTATAAATAATACGTGTGTGCTATAAGACTACACGGGTGAAGCAAACTTTGACACCAACTTAATTATATTCCACTCACATGTGAAGAAAAGAGAAAGAGAATTTGTGCTCTCACCTCTCTCACTACTGTTAATATACGAAGCTCTCGTTTTATCCTTACTAACCTATTTGTCCCCCTCAGCATTAGTTCGAGGCATTTCACGAGGTTTTCGTCACGTAAACACTAGCTTATTAACCAAGTCAAAGATGCGTTTTTAAGTGTTACTTCAGTTTACTTTTTAATTTGTCGCGAGCCCTTGTTACTAAGCTACTTTTTTGCTACTTAATGTTTATAATTTTCAATTCATTGTACTTAATTAACATAACATTTAATGTGTTTGATCATTGCTTAATGACAAATGGGATAAAATTACCAATTGTTAAATTTTAATGAAAGAAATAACGGCGCGTAATTTGTTACCCTAATACCATCGAAACAACCGAAATATCCATTATTGTGAATAAATGAATAAATTTATTCGGACATTGAATAAAATTCTACAAAAACATATATCATACAACGATTAGCGTATAAAAGCATTTCGTAATGTCACTCCGTGGCAACCTTGTGGCCACGATAGGTACCGTTGTTTATTAATTACTCATGGCGTTGACGTGTCGTGAATGCGACGGCACTTAATGTTTGAAGAACAAATATAGGCAGATACTTCTGTTACAGGTAAATGCCTACTGATTTGCAACAAAAATTGAAACTGGAAGATCTCCAATAGTCACTTGAAGTTGGATACCAATTCCGAAAACCTAACTATTTAGCCTTTACTGGTAATACCTTTTAGGCTGGTTTCACATCTGCCCGGGTCGACCCGGCCGACCGTAAAGTAACGGAGACACGCGTGAGGCACCAGAAAATCGATTCAGGCTGGTTTCGTAGCTATCCTGGAGATACATACGAAAATGCGTAGCAGGTTGCGTACGGGGTATTCCGGGTCGCTGCAAAACGATGTTCCGGCACCCAACGAGTGTCTCTGCTACGGAAACCCGGACACTCGGTATCTGCGGGACGCCCAGACAGCATCGACACCTATTTCGCAGTGGCGCGGAGCGCGACCCGTAGTTGCTTTACGTACAAGTCCCCTATGAGCGATCGCCCCGTTAGGGTCTTCCAGACAGCTAGGAAACAGTTAAAAAATGATGACGTCATGCGAAAATAATTCAAATTCACGAGTTCAATTCCAAATTTAAACATTCTGAACGCCTATCACGTTATAAGCTATTTATAAGTTGGCAACACAAGCGTCTAACATAATTTCCTCCTTAATAATGCGGCTCGATCACTTTCACTCAACAAATCGCAGATGTTTTAACATCTTAACTCATGTTTTAACATTAAATATTTATATTTACCCTATTATAAACTTGGATCAATCCAATATGACAATATTTTACGAATTTTAGAAGTTGAATTTCTACCTCAACCGCAGCCATAGAAAAACATGAAATTTCTTATAGCTAAGGAATTGGAACAAAAAAGTATGAGAACACACAAAAAATATGGGAACACACAAAAAATATGGGAACACACAAAAAATATGGGAACTGTTGCGTTTCGTGCAGCTTGTTAGGCCTAATGAGAGGAGCGGCCGAGGGACAACAACGTATCCGCATGACCTGTGGTTACTTAAATGTTTATTTGTGTGGGAAGATACTTGTATATATAGAACATCTTTATCAATGTATGTTCGTTTGTTTCTGTCTGTTTGTACAATTGTCCTCCTGATATGGTAGGATATAGAGCACTTATGTCTTTAGCAACACTGTTCAGTATTCTATTAAACATGTTTTGGATAAAAAGCCTATATACTTATATATGTTGAGGTGTTTTATTTACGTATATGATGTTGTCATCAAAGCTTGTGCTTTAACACATCGCAGAGGTACACATCCAAGGTGTCCTCATTTCATGGCCTTTGAGGCCGTACTGGATAATGTGTGTCCAACACAGATCAGCTGTCACAGCTGTCATCACAAGACAGACTGCGTAAATATCTTGACTTATGTGCAACAGTTTTGAGTGTTCAATAAAAAATATAAATAGTATCGCACACATCCGCTACGGTTACCACAGCTGATTATGACGCGTGAATATATCCGTCACTTGCGTCACTCGCAAACGCAATTTGTTGCGCCTATAACCTTGGAATTTACGTATTGGTGCAACATAACGTTGGTAAACCTGGTAGACGCGCTGGCTAAACAAATGTAAGAGGAATTGTAGGTATTAAGAAATTGTACAAATTTATGCCTAAGCATAACCGTCAGCTAACATAACATTACAAAACCTGTTTAGTAGTTTTGGCGTGACTGTATGACAATGAATCCATGAATCCATCCAAACGTTCGCATTAAAAATATTTGTAAGAAGTAATGTCATACGTATAGATTACATTGTTCCTGTCCACTATATATTATTATTATCAGCAAATATTTTCCAAAATAGACATACGAGCTTTCACATTTCTTGTATTAGTATCTTACTGTCATTGAGAAGATTATATTAAGAGGATGCATCTCGCGGATATGTATACACTTGGAATCCGGTCTAAGTGGAACCACTTTCACCGATCCAACGACTGCGTCCGTAACTATGTACGGTCATCTGGCGATGTAAAAAAAGCAAAGCTCGTCATAGAGTGGACATTACATTTAGTTTTATACACTCTGATTGCGGGGATGAGGGACCTCACGGCCTATTGCCAAGATAACAGATAAATAGCTATTTTCGTATAGGGATGCATCTCTCCCATCTGCGGAAGAGAGGCCCTGTCCACCTTTGAACCCCAAAACTAGTAATACCACCCGATGAACACGTGTAATCCAATGAAGCTCTATTAGACTTCTCTTCACTTCCACGGCATGGACCTGAACTTACCGGAAAAAGAAGGGAGAACATACACTGTACTGTACCACTGCACTCTTTACAACTATAATAAAGGCTCCCTTCGTTTTATTTTTGTGGTGTTTAAAAACATTGACAAAAATTAGCATCAACATGTGAAAATTTTCTTCCTCAACGTTGGGGAAGAAAGATTCTCTAGTGGCGGCTCCGCACCGGAAGACGGAGTGTCTGACGGCCTCCAGGGGACTGACAACTTGTTTAAGGTGGCAGAGAGCTACTGGGTGTAAGTAACCGTGACCTATGGCGCTCTATGGGGGAGGTCATGTTCAGCAGTGGGCGTCGTCCAGCTGTTAATGATGTTGTAAAAACTTAATGAAGATGAAGACGAAGCTATTCCTTCGTGTTCAACAAAAAAACATTTATCCGACAACGATGCGCCACATCACAAAAAAGAATAATTACGTCTCTGTTCAAGAACAAAAACAACACAAAAATCGTTTTTACTCGGATTGCGAAAGTAGCGATTCTAATCAAATGATCAGAGCATATCGAGTTGGACTTTCTCGATGTGTCAGCGTCGCTTATTGCATTAGGGCCACAGTAACCTCAATACTTATGGACTGCAGACCCTATAGACATCCATTTGCACAAACATCACCGCTATCATTTTAGCCGATATATTATATGTTAGAATTTAAAAATACTCTAATGTGAATGACCTTTAATACTCTGAGACTCCTAATCTTAACCCATATTTGTTAGGGTTCCGTACCCATTAGGGAATAACAATACCTAATTTCAAAGACTCCGCTGTCTATATATCCATCTGTCTGTCACCAGACTCCGATGGCTGTCTAACAGTCTCATAAAACATAATAGCAAGAGAGTTCAAATTTTCACATATGATAATTCAGTTACAACTATATTAAAAAATACTAAAAGAAATTGAGAAATTAGTTATTGAATGGCCCCTCATACAACCAACGCCTTTTTTGCTGTTTTTAGTCGTTAGTTAGCGTTTGTTCGAAACTCCTCGTGCGCTATTCCAATTCACACTTAGCCGGATCTTTTTATTCTTCCATATAAATTAGTTATCCATATATAGAATCCAGATCAGTGATTAGAGCTAAGTTTTTGTCCACGCATATGGAACTGGATGTATTAATCAGAGCTCACCGACTCGGAAGCGATTGGAAAGGCCCATGTATACTAAGGTATAATGTGAAGCACTCGCGCGTGTCTCTAGTGTGTATTCTTTATAAATATTGTATTTCATCCGATAAGCAACAGCGGTGACATTATTGCTCATGGTTATTGAAATCCGAATATAAATATATAACGAAAGTTTGTTTTTATTGAATATTCTTTGTTAGTTGAAGAAAAACTTCCACGTCTGCAGATCTGAACAAATTTACGTAGCCCCCAGAATGCCCGGTGACCACGCGGCAGACCCGTGGCGAGATGAGCTGGAATTCTTTCTGAAGGATTGGCCCAATGTAGCTCTAAACCGAAAGCTGTGAAAAGAGAGTGGGGAGGCCTTCTCCCAGCAGTGGGACACGGTAGGCTATTAATATTAATAATAGTAATTCAAGCAAAAATTTCGGAACTGATAATAATTAAATATTTCAGTTGAGTTGTATAGCTCTGAAATAGTTTATTTTTTATTGACCAGCAGAGGAAGTCATCTTTCTGGCTCCAGCGGCTCATTATGATGGTAGTTTTAGAAAATATATTGGTTTGTGATTAGTATAGAGAGGGTGAATCTGCGACATGGCATACATGAGCTAAATACTCCTTAACATATTTACTATCAAAAGTCATGTTTTATAAAATTAACTTTTATTCAATGATACACAACTATTTTAATACAATACAATACCTAAGTAATGATGACCTACGGGGCCGAAATGTGGTCCGCAATTTTGCGGCAGCTCAGCGGGCTATTAAATGTGCTGTGTTGGGTGTTTCTTTTTCCAATAGAATTGGTAACGAAGACTTAAGGCAGAGAACTAATGTTTCTGATATCACGCGAAGAATAAGCTCACTGCAGTGGCAATGGACTGGTCACACACTTAGAAGATCAGGGTGGCAGATGGGCCACTAAGTTCTATGGATGGGTAACGAAGTGTTGGTCGACAGTTCACCAGGTGAGAGACGATCTCCAAGCAGTAGCTGGTCCGGGATGGATGCGAGTAGCAGAGGATTGATCGTCTTGACGTTCATTGAAAGAGGCCTATGGCCAGCAGTGGACCTATAAGAGCTGAAAATGATGATGACGACAATACCCAAGTAGGGATCGACTTTTTAAGTAGTCGTAACTTAATTTCCAAAGTGAAACCACTTAGTAGGCGGGAGGTAATTTTTTCAGTCAGAAAAAAGCGTTACGTCCGCGTGGAGGGGGTCGACGATTCAGAGCTGCTTGTCCGTTGCGGTTTCACATATATGAAACTTCAATGATGATTAATATATATTAATCACCATCATTATTAGCCCTTACCGATCCACTGCCGGACTATACTATTTACCTAACTTACTTATAATAAACTTCAACAAAACTACGAGCTCAATGTGCAACATCTTAACGTATATTCCAGCTTTATCATACAGACCAATAAGTTTCAGATTGGTGCTTGTTGCCGTTATGTGGCCGTCTAGACACTAAACTGAGGACACATACCAAAGTGAGAATCGGGTTAATTCGCGGGATCCACATTCGTATAAAGAACACGTACATACCTGAAACAAGTATACAGGGATAAATATACCATGTGGGATGGGAAGCCTATAGTTAATCGTTTTGCGTAAAACCCCAATACTGATTTCACTAATGGAAAGTGGCACTGTATAATCATTTTCTATAAGTAAAACGATGTAGTTAACACATTGTTTAACAAAAATACAAGATATAGGATTTCATATTCAGCTGACATTGTTCTGACATCCGCGATAAAACCATATACATATTTTTTTGCAATGTCGATCTAACGTGTATGATTTTGACTCGACTTTACAATGAAGAATACATTAAAAGAATAAGAAAATTAAAACATATTTCCTTGAAATGTGTATCTTACGTGCGTGTGTTTAAGTTGTTTTTACAAAGCGTACAATTGGAAAGTTGTACATCTTTTATGTGGACGGTTTTGAAACGTTCAGTGTATATCTTGGTATTTTTCGAAATCGATGAGTCAATGTTAGCGCGTGGCACAAATGCTTGTCAAAAGACTTTTTTATTTATTGTTCCTTCCTAATTATATTTTTTTGCAATAGAAGGTCATAAAGATGTGGTCAATGCATGTGACTGTGCGGATGTTAAGTATCGTCGGTATTCACGAAATGCCTTCTATTGCTAGTTTGTGCGTATGAATATAAATAGTAATAAAAAGAACAAAAAAAATATTCTTACCGTCTTATAAAAAGCATTAGATAATGTTTTGGAAATACAGATATTTTAGTAGTACTAACATTATGTTATGCAAATAAATGCACGGTACAATTCGATTTTTTCCTACTTTCCGATATTTTACTATGAATACATTTTTTCTTCACAAAAACATAACACGATTTCTACTAAACTATGCAGATAAAGCGAACTCGTTCGTTATAGCGTGCAGTGCATTAAATGCCGAGCATTAGAGCATAAGGGCGTGTCGCCTGCAGTAATTACTAATTAGCACTCACACTTGAGGACCTTCGTCATACCGTACAGGCAACTACCAGTTTTATGTCAGACACGTGGCTCCTGACAGCTTTGTTTCAGCTCCGGTTTATTCATAACAGCCAATCTGGCTTAACCAAAGTATTATATAATTTAGAAAAAAAAATGTCAGCTTTCATTAAGGGTCTCGTGTATGACACGATTTGTAGTTACAATCCATCATGTCGGACCAATACGACATTTGGCGAGGGTTCGTCACATTATACGCCAGCAGGAAAGATAGCCGACCTGTTTTAAAGGTGTTTTAGGAATAATTATACATTGAAAACTAAAATTTAAATAATAAGAAGATCTAAAATTGTAAATCGGGCCGGGCAAAAAGCAAAATTTGTTTTTTTGCAACTGCAAACTACAACGATTGTGTTGGAAGCATCACCAGTACCTAAAATATGTTTTAGACAATTTGAAATTTTGTGTATTTATTTAGATATTATTAATTGTACAACTTTTTTTTTGGGCTGTACCCGAGCCAATTCTATGTGTGCAAAAAATAATATTTGATGGTAACTTTATAAGAGATAGTATGATTTCGCATTTTAACGTGTTATACAGGTGCCAATGCAGAATGATTTAATGTGACTTTTGGACCCCTCGATGTATAGGTTAAAGGTTCCGTGTATATAACGTATAACTCATGGTTGTTTATACAATACTGGCCGTCAATAATCCCCAAAAAAACTCGTAAGGACGTGCCCTTTATGCAATAAAAATAATGACATCGAATACCGTAATTTTCGATTGGCGACGCCCATCACTACGTATTTTAATTGGTTAACTCGTCGGAGCGTGTAACTCGCCGTCCAATATACGTCAGACCGATTCAAAACCGTTACGTACAAACTTGGGATTGATTTACGTACCGGATGCGTGGCGTACTCCACAAAGTTTCCTTGAGACGAACAGATAGACAGAAGCTTCACAAACGGGTTTGTGACGCTTCAACACACGCCTTCTCAGTAGAAGTGGGAATCTATTATTCGAATGTCTACCAATTGCTGTCGGCTATCTCATTTATCTATAGTATAGGCGGACAATCGTTCAGTTGGTTCAAAACAACCGGACCATATAAACATCCGCACAATTAGTATAATTATCTCACATTGTCTTCATTTACCTCACCTCGCCAATCGCCACAATACTTACAAATCTCATCAGACCTAACGTGAAACAAACAACATATACTGTGAACAGGGGTTAACCGTCCCCCCCCCCTTCAGCCGCGCCGGCCTAATTTAGCTACAATACAGCAATAAAACAACTTTACAATAGTATCACTGTATCGTTTATTACATTAATTAATTACATTGTTAAATCTATAACCATATTGGGGTTTCGGAGCGATGACGGCGATATTTGAAAACAAAGCGGTAAGTTTTGTTTTTCTAAGAGAGCTGCCGTAAAACAACGTTACTAAACATAATTACAGTGCGCCATCGTAAACCAAACTGACTTTACGGTAGCCAGCTCCCCTGTTTAGGAAACCGTGCCATTTAGACTAAAATAGAATATAACTTTATTTATCTAATTACTGTAACACTGTTATACACATGAATGAAGCTATACAACGTACACGGTATACTTATTACGATACGATACGATGTATATTATTATATATGAGGTAGTGCTTCGTAGCAGACTAATTCAGCTTGCACGTCCGGGGAGGTATCGCAATGACACCGCCGCATGACAGCTGTCACAAAGGTCGCGTTTCGTACGGTTTGTGAATAGGCGATGGCCCACTGGAACCTAGATCTGCCTACTGTGTGTATATTCTTCAAAATAGTGAGAGTTTATTTCGAATAATATCGTTAACAATATACAGTGGATACATTTTGATCGGAAGCGATTTTTCGTACCGATAAATCGTACGGTGTATGAGGTCTTTTGGAGCCTACTTAATAAATCAATAGGATAATGTGTGGGTAACGCTATAATAAAAGTTTTGCGGGACTACATTTCCATCTTGAAGGTCAGATTAGGTAAGGGATGAAGATTTATTTATAGAAACAAAACTTGTACATTTGAAAACATTATTCCGATTGCGTCATTTGAATCTTATAGCATTTTCATTAAGAGGTAGTGTTATGGATTACAGACGAATTGGGCCAACACGACAGGGGATGCACCTCTCGCTGACATGATACCGCCGCAACGTTCCATGCGGCTATACTTGACTATGGACGTCGATAGTCATCAAATGGGTCCAACTGCCCCTTTTGTCCCTTACACTAAGATATTCGTACATAGAAAAGGCTGCAAGAATATACCACTAATTTTTGAGGAACAAATGAAGAGTCAGATCACCCTGCCCTTTGTCTAGATTTCCCTCCTTTCTCACCTTCACCTTCACCACCAGCAGGTCTTTATTATCCCTTTTCGGGGGTACGCTAAGTCTCGAACTATTTGCACCCCCTCTCCTCAAATAAAGTAAAATGTTGTAACTGCAACGTTTACTTTAAATAAACAGAGCGTTCTGAGTAAAGATGTTACACGAAGCGAGATACTTGAAAACAAACGTTTTAAGAAGGCGCCTTTCCCTCTTAGCAAACATCTCACTCGAGAACTTGTTGGCGCTTTGTTTTTTATATTCCTGTTTTAGTTAAATTAAACAAACAAGCAAGTGGAAACGTTTGGTAACTGCCGACGCACGTAAGCATTCGATTATGCAAGAAGTGCATATGTACCAATACTAAACCTGGAGCAGTGCATATGCATTCCTTCTGGTCTAGTAGTGTAGTGGAGATGGGTCAGTAGTCTCCCAGATGTTCCGATTGCGTTTTTGCCCACCTACGCTATAAACAATCATTCATTCTCTTTATAGCATAAGGGGACACACGAGCAATCGAAGCCTTTTCAAGACTAGCGACGCTCATGGTCGTTTGCATAATTACTATGACGATGCGTTGCCCTCCTTTTCAACCCCTCCTTTCACTGCGGTGTGTGGGTAGCCGGTGGGCCATGCAGCGGCCACTCGCAAGCCGCACGAAACGTGACACCGAAGATGTCACTTTACGCCGGTATCATGTGAGCAAGAGGTACCTCCCCGGTCGTGCCGGACCAATTCCGCTGCAATGCTGAATGGGACCACCACTTACTACAGCAACATAGACATTTCATCTACTTTACCCGAATGCGTCAGTACGAAAACGTTACTGTAGTACTTGCTTCTCAGTGTCCACAGTGGCTCAGTCTACTCCGTTGCCCATGAGTGTCGTATATGTTCTTTAGGTAACAATGGCCAAAATTATTCCAGATACACTTGTGTGTATAACACAATTAACATGTTACATGATAATTCCTCTACATTACCCGACTGCGTCCTAAGGACGGCAACATTTTTGTAATGCTTTGTTCTCAGTGTCCACAAAAGCACAGTTTATTCCGTTGTCTACGTACGGCGTAAAAGCTCGATAATTGACTGCGAATATATTTAGGTAATAATGGCCAGAATTATGTAGTGTGTATAGCATAATTGACATGTTAATTAACGTTGCAGACGAAGTCACAAATCGCGTACTCGAATTCGACCTAATCTGTGATCGGACCGATCCCGCGGACGGTTTCCAGGTCGTGGTCTTTATTTTTCGTGGTTTCCGAGTTGTTGTACAAAAACTGGTGACGTTGCTAAATCTCTAGCCTACACGTACAGATGTCTATGGGCGTTAGCGCTCATCAATAGGCACAGATTGCTCGTTTTCCCCCTTATACTACAAAAATAAAGAAATAAAATAAAATACTACATATGACCTTTCATAGTGAGTAACCTAGCCTAGATTATACCATTTGCATTGTCTGTCCTTGGCGGTACAATTTATCATCAGTACGCCAAGGGCAGACGAACCAAACTTTTTGTTCCACAAGAGCAAAACTGAAACTTTTTCAACCATATACATTACACTTAATTCACTGGAAGCGGATTAAATGTAATTTACGTGGCTGTTATCTTTCCATATTTTTTTTTTATATTCACAAATTACCAATCCACGGGGAGGCTGGTCAGTGTAGCGTAAAACATCGGAATTGTGAAACAAAAAAAATCGTAGTTGTTGCCGTATCATTATGAAGTGTGTTTATGCTTTGGAGCACATTACAACATCTTGATGAGAGTTCGAGTGTTGTTCCGATCCGTCACAGCCACTTTAAAGTTTCACTCGCCTTCATCGTCATTATCATCATAAGCCGAGCGACTCTCAGCCACCTAAACCAAGTCGTCAGTCCGCCCGGTAATTTTGCTAATAAATAGTAATTATTTTCCGTTTTGATCTCTGGATCTGGATTCCGTTTGGAATAATAAATATGTCAAAAGTAGGTCATAAGCCACCACGGGTCTAGATAGAGAATTCGTTTCTGACAGGAGCGACTCATCCCATCGACAAATCGTGCCTCAAAAGCACACGTAGCGTCTACACGGACATGTTTCAAGCTAAGCAGAGGTTAAAAGTATCCCAAAAAAGCTACCACTAGACTAGACCGTGACTACTACGATACCTGTCGTTTCTGGCAAACTTCTAGACCCGCCAGGAGCGACTTATCGCAACGACAAATCGTGCCCTCTACGAGGCCCCTAAAGCACACATTGCGTAAAGGTAAATTCGTGCAGAAGAACATTTTCGATTACACAAGTTAACCTCTCTGTCCTCCCATCAGGTTATCAAACATGGCCTGTATTTTTACTCATATCATATCACGCGATCGCGGGCTCGAGCGAATGTTTTAGCTGATGTAAAAGTTTCCGCATTACACCGTAACCTGATATCGCCCCATGACGAGCGCACGCAATGTACAAATTATAAACTGTAAGTACACGTCAATACTTTTTTCTTAGACAGGGGACAAACGAGTCATTGGAGATGTTACAATAAAACTACTTTACGGATTTTATCACAGTTTATTGAATTTTTTTAACTGGCCCGACGTTTCAGAAGCTTCACAGCAACTTAAACGTCGGGTTAGTTGAAGTATTAAATAAACCGCGACAAAATCCGTAAAATAGTTTTATTGTAATGAGTACATTCGCGTAAATTTAAGGCATCAAACATAGGATATGTTTTATGATCTAAGCCCATTAACATCTAACTAATGGATATTTAGATACGTTGCCCTTCCTCTATCCCATTCCTCCCAATAGGCCAAAGGCTACTCTCAAGCCAAACCAAATGCAACAGCGTAGCTATCCCTTTTAGTGCGGTATTATGTAAGGGAGAGCCTACTTCCTTGGTAGATCCGCCACGATTCGGCTGCAATGCAGCATTCTTCTTCTGATTTTCCGATTATCGATGCTTCAGGATCCATATGAAGAATTTAGTAATAGGTAGTGCCATGCTGCAACGATACAGCAACGATATAGCGGGCATGCATGTGATTATTTACATGTCACATTATAAGGGTAATTGTAAATCGCCAACACTATTAACCGGATCACTTTTAAGTGATTTTCCTATCGATTAAACAAGTATCCGCACAGGCATGCGGATGCGGCATTTGCCCCATATTTAGTTTGATTGGAGCCGATAAGTTGCGAACTGTGCGCAAACTATTAATTATTCGGCCTCTGGATATTGCAGAGCGTTTGCAACACATTACACAACAAAACTTAATAGGCCATTCATTAAAAGCGAATATAACGGCTTTTAGAGGATAAATTACAATTTACATGTAGAACATTTATACTAATTTTAATTTCTCATGAGAACGTTTACTGTTCGAATTTTAAATTGTTATTAACATTAAATTAGAAATTTAGGAACATTTAGTATTATAATTTTGAACCGCCATTAGCACAATTCTGCGTTCTAATTTCAAATTGTATATAATAAAATTGAACAGTGATTGTACGGTGTGGTTATCGAAATAGTAATGTACTTTAGTTATGAATCTAAAAATTTATGGGCGTCAGAATTCGTTAAAAAGGTTTCGACTGCTCATTTGCCCTCATATACTATAGTATTATTATATATTTGTTATAACAAAAAGCGGGTAGAAATTTTTTCTTTAGCAGCGGACCATTCCGACTGTATTTCGAAGATTGTGATATTGCATATAATATTGCAAATATTTCAATTAATTGGGAAATTGGCGTCTATTCGTGTCGTTTATATAATGTGTCTTCGCAAACGTCGGTTGTGACATGTTTCGAAACTTTGCGTTCCGCTGCACCGTGAAATCAAAAAGTTCACGTCGCGTCGTCGACGAGTCCTACAGTATTCCGATCACGAAGATACATACTAGCGTACGCACGCGACTTTGTACTATTTTTGAAGTTATTCCTCTTTTGGCGCGTTGGGGAAAAATTATGTGAGTCATTTTTTCCGCTGCGCGCGCACACCACCCTGCCGCGTAAAACCGCCTTTTTTATTTTATAGAATAGGGGGCAAACGAGAAATCGGAGCCTTTTTAAGACTACCGACGCCCATGAACATATACATAATTACTGTTCCGTTGTCCTCCGACGCCCCCCCCCATGGGCCACCGGCTACTCACAAACCGCACGAAACACGACACTGAAGATGTGACTTTACGGCGGTATTATGTGAGTGAGAGATACCTCCCCGGTCGTGCCAGCCCAATACCGTTGCATATGAGGGTGTAGTGTCATGCACCACGCTTGACACTACCTCCTCCTATGCAGCATGGCACTACCTCTTCCCATAAGTGTGACCTGTGAGTTTTTCTCTTATTACGCCAAAAAAGTATAACTTCTAACGCGAATACGTACGTACACACACACACTTTTTTCTATGACGTGCTTGACCCACCAGCTATTCCCACTAATGCTACTCCTGTGTTGCCAGGATCGATAGCGACATCGACTATGAATCCATTGGTGTGATCGCGGGGGAGCCCAGCGCAAAAAGCTAAAACGACTTACGACCCGCAACGAATTTAAATTAGGAGTAAATAATGGGAGTAAGAAGTAATTCCAATTTCCTTCCCTAGTCAAAGCGGAGACAGTACAAAATTACAATGATGAGACAGAGTATTAGTCGATGAAGACGTAGTGTATTTTATTTTGTATTCAGAGTCCCGTAAATGAAAAAAAATATATATCAATTAATTGAAATACCGACTGCTAACTAAAAAGATAAAACAAAGCCGATTATAGAAGCGGCAAATGCGCTTCTATAAGCGGTCCCCATTTATTTTTAAGTAAATTTTTGCCAACTTTTTAAATGTATCCGGGCTCTAGAATAAAAAAACACACTCAGACGTGACACGGAATCAGAGATACATTCTTTAAGCGTGTATTATAACGATTGCACGGAAACCTATAGGGTACTATTGTTACCTAGGGAGAAATAGGAAGGTGGCTAACGCGTATGCATAAGTTTTATGTAGATGTATGTGGGCGTAGGTGAAATCGTGGTCGAAAGTGGCAGGGTTTTTATTTATGTTCTTTACTCATTCATACACGGAAAACTATTACACAGATCAGGATCAAATTTGGCACTGACGTAGATAGCTAACTGGACTGAATTAAGCGATCTGAATACCCTGTCTGTATCGACGAATAATATGATTTCTTTGCGTACATTTCACTACGAAAAAACCGCGAGGCTGTCCATCGCGATATGGTCGTTAAAATAATGCTAGCACAATATAGGCGGAGTAGTGTAGCGATCTTTTACTCGATTCTCATACAAAACGTAATAAAAAAAGTTCCTTTTTTACCAAAATAACTTATAAACTACTGAATGATTGATTACTATCAGCAA
Organism: Eumaeus atala; assembly: GCA_017140195.1. Lineage (NCBI taxonomy): Eukaryota > Metazoa > Arthropoda > Insecta > Lepidoptera > Lycaenidae > Eumaeus > Eumaeus atala. The sequence continues at coordinate 23,572 of JAFELO010002358.1, forward strand.
AGACGTTTGAGCCATTAATAAGAGGGCAGACACGCAGACACGTCATAGTGTCGTCGCGTCCACATCTGTGACGTGTCTGCACCGCACCTTTGCGCTCTCTTCGAAGTTCCTTTATGTATTTTTTATGCATATTTTTCACCTGTACCAACGAAAGTGTTTCATGTCTATGAGTGATGATTGCATCGCCATTTTGTATAATAGAAGCTTGGTTTTTAAATATAACATTTTGTATGAACATTCTTAACAAAATTAAAAGCAAAATGCCTTTGCCACGACTGTGTAACATTACACTGAATACATTATTCATCAGGACCTTAAAGGTGAATTATGTACCAAGCGATATAATGGGTCTCAGTATACAACTCGGAGAGCCGGTTTGGCTTGTTCGACAGTACGACACACGTTTTAAACTTGGAGTTATCTAACGAAGTACGTTAAAATTCACTCAGACTTTTCCTAAGAATGTAAAATAAATATAAATATCAGGGCCAAAGAAGTAAAGATAAGTTTTAATGTGCAGTAAGACATTTACGGTCTCAACGGAGGTGCGACATGAGGCGGGAGGCGGCAAGCAGCGCGTGACCATAGCAACGTTCTGCGTGTAACTGTATCTGCGCTGACAAGTGTCACGATAGTTCAACTTACACGCCTGAATGATATGTCTAAGTTCACTCGATCTTGCTTATGCTAAATCATATTGATATTATGCATTATGCACTAAGTTAATTGTTCGTTTGCATTGAAGACTCTACAAAAATACTGACTCGTTTTGAAAAAATGTTTTACGATTAGGCTCCTTTCGCAATGAAGTTTATGTCGCTTGTTAAAAAAGCGTTGTAATTGAAAATATGGGCAACCATATCTCGTGAGTCAATCGTCTGTTCACACAGCGGCTTGAACAAGTGTCGTTTTGTGTACTGGTGGTGGGAATCTTACTTCTCTGATGAACAGAGACGATTGAATATTTTCAAAAACGTTAGATATTTGTATAAAAGTGGTTATTACCATTTATATTTTTTGAAATTTTCGCTTTTGAAACGTAGGCTGATAGTCATAAATAAGTAGGTGTTGTATAATTTGTGTTATACTCGTAGATGTTTGACGTCACACTTTATGCCGTTGCATAAGTTACGAGTATAAAGTGTAATTGTAATTAGTGCAATAACAACAAACACTTCCTGTTAATCACATATTATTAATTATTGTGTTCTAATTATTAATTAACAATATAAACTATAATTTATAATTAGTCAATTACTTTGCTTTGTCCAAGATATCGCATTATGCATTCGAATGTTCTGGTAGATACTTTTCTATAAGCTGAGTGTCTTCTCTGGATGTGGCAGCTTTGCAACTGAAACGTACGCCGTTTACACGTAGACTGCTCAATTTGGATGACAATTGCGAAAAATATATTTTTATACTTTAATGGGACAAACGAGCAGTTGAACCTATTGGTGGCTATCGATGCCCAGAAACATACGCATAGAACTGAGGATATGTTGCTTTCCTCTCCGAAAACGGTCCACCGTAAACACACACACACCGCACGAAACGCTGTAGCAAGCAGTACCTCCGATAATTGCAATACACGACCTAATAACCTGGTTGTCAGCAAAAGATAAGCAGCATAGACTAGCTAAGAATCGAGCTCACTATAGTGTTTCGTTGTACATTTCCTTATATGAATTTCGGATAGTCTGAGAGGCTAAGGCCTAGAACAAGTTCGAAGATATCCCTGTCCCTGTGTAAGGAAAATTTCCTATCGTATGTTCGCCTATCCGTTTCCTCGAATACCAGAAACGCACTGCGAAACTTCCAGAGTTGCGAATGTTATCGGCCTCTATGATAATATATCACCTTTTAAACTTTTCGCTCGTTTTTCTACGCACTAAGAGATAAGAAGTGTATAGGCGTCGACATACGAGAGTGTATAGGTTCTAGAGTAGAGACCGCGTTTAGGCGATTGAAATGTTGGACGATTTATCATGTAGGAAGACGATCTAAATGCTTTAGCAGGCCCATGATGGATGCCTGTGAAGTCGGTCTTCGTGCCTATTAGAGGAGACCCGGCAGGGGATCCTCATATGCCAATGCGATGATGATGTAGAGAGGCGTGGACTACACTTGGCATCTTTTAGCCCTGAATCACATAAATCCCTGAATTATTACTTCTACTCACCAAAACACTAAAGTGAAAATAAACGTGCCTTTACTTTAGTGCAACGTTCGCTGGCGCTTCAGAAGCGTGCGGCGTAACTGGATCACGTTGTGTCGCGCTAATGGATGTTTGCAGGCGAAATTAATTTGCAATGACGCGCTCCAGGTACTAACAAACACTTAGGGGCTCCGCAACAGGATGGTCGGTGTACTGTGAATATATTGGACACTAGATATTTCTATACGGGACTGATCTGACAACGCAGCAACGGCCGGTCGTGTCTCGGAGAGCTCGTTAAGCAGTGAGCCGACCTGATTTTACTATGACATAAAATATAGAGGGATAGCAAAATCAGGTAGATGATCTGCTTCTTAGCAAATTTCATAAATCCAGGTCGGGTCCAGGGTATTCCTTACCCTTCCCGTTTCCTTGAGAGACGTACAGACATAGGGACAACGAAGTGATCTTAAAAGGGATCCTTACAAGCCAGAATTTGTATATAGTCGTTTGAACTGGCTGATAAGTCGGAGGAATAGTCTCATCATCATTCTGCTCGGTTCCACCACACGTAAGATATGTTTTCTCCCTTCATTATTTTCTATCAATTCTCATCTTAGTAACAACTTTTTTTCTTGCTATATTATTAATAATATTCTTCTATAATTTATGTGCATCTTGACAAGATTCAATTCAAAATTGTTGGATTAATAAAGAATTAATAAATAATCCACCCAACACGAAGACACGAATGTATCCAGTGAGTTTAACCCGGTGGGGTAATTATGTGCCAACACCTCCGTACCCAAGGCCAAGCCATTGTCTTAGTGTACACTGGCAGCGTGTTCAGCGGTGCACGACACACGACAGTGATATAATCACGTGTACAAACAGAGCTACACTACAATCTCTTTATGCTACCCTGTGATCCTGTTCCAGATTCTCGACGACTATTAAATATTTTTAATAGTATAAACGTGTTATAGCGCAAACTAAAGCTAAACTAGAATAACTTTATGCTACCCTTGGTGATCCTTGTCTGGATTCTGGAAGATTTTTCTTAATGTCATAGATGATAAATGACCAATCGGAGTCATCTGATCATTGACGACGCCTATGAACATCCGCATGGTTAATGGTTGTGTAGATGCGTTGCTCCTGGATTGGAAAACAGAATTGGAATCAACGACTAAATGCCACTGCTCAGAATATCTTAACGTTAATCTACTACTCCGGGCATGACAATGTCTGTCCGGAGTATTAATAGTCAATAAATGTTTGTAAAACAGAGATATCTTACCGGTTACCACGCACGCAGTGGGACCTGAGTTGCTCGAGTCTGATATTCGGATACTCCCTCACTAGACACCTAGTCAGTTGTGAAGCTACCTCACGACTGAAATTCCCCAACACTATAATATTTAAGGCGAAGCTCCGTCGTAAGAAACAACAAAAAAGCCACGTGCTTAAAGTCCTAAATCACGTGGCGGCACTCGCACAGTTTGGGCAGAACTTGTTCCCGGCCAAGTCTTTGGCGCTGTCACCCGTGACTGAGTGTAACTGACGATCAAGTGCGCCCTCGCAACAGCCTAACAACAGCTGACGTACACAAGTGCGTCATCGAATAATCTCATCTAATGTTAGACTCGGAATATTAATTTTATCCACGTGACTTTTTAATATTAATCGGGTGACTGTTTGATTTAGTTCCTAGCATATCTTTTGGTGCTCTATAAAAGAGATCTCACAAGAATTGTGTCCTTCTTTTGTATGTATGTAAGTAAGGATCGTGACGCGTGACATTCGGTGCTCTCTGCCAATGAGGTATCCTTAAGGGACTAGCGTGAAAATTTGTTATTGTCGTTAAATTGTTACTATAGAGCCAGGCCCAAGCTTAATCGATATGCGAATGCAGGTGTCGGAGAAGACGAAGATCTTTATAATAAAACACAAAAATTGTTAAATACCCAAAGAAACCGCAACTCAAATTATAATAAAACGACTTTAATAGATCTCACTACAGTTTCATTATGATTTGTAACATTCACGTAATCTTAAGAAATCATTATACCGTGATCATTTTGCTCGGATTTTGTCCGAAGCTGGTGTCATTTCTTCCCAACCTTTGTCTGAAGAAAGTGGAGAATGTGGATGACGCAAGATTACGTGAGCACCGTTGCTCTTGTCATTCGGTTGTCGTAGTTTTATTAAGAAGTATTTTACAAAGTCACGAAAATACTCATATATATATATATATATATATATATATATACATAATTACTACACGCTGACAATTTGCCCTCCTCCCTTGCCCAATGGGCCATCGGCTCCTAACAAACAGCACGAAACGCGACACTGAATTGACACTTTACGGCGTATTATGTGAGCGAGAGGTACCCTGGGGCACTATATGTTTTATATTTTTTGTGTGTCAACACTCACAAGACACCGTCGTAAAGTGACAGCTAGGCAGAAGGTGTCCGACAGTTTGCTCCCTTAGAACAAAAACAATCACTGCGGCCTCCGGCTGATGATGCTCATAGCTAAGGGATCTCAACAGATTCACGGCGTAAATATGAAGTTGAAAAGTAAAATAAAACACTTTTATCCTTTTAGTTGCGAGAATGGAAGCGACGAGCGGACAATGGGTGTCTCCGGCATTCCTTCGCCCCCCGCCTCGTCGCCCCCTCGCGCCCCCTGCGACAGTGAGTAATGGCGGCTGTCCAGCACTTCCAGACAGGTGATCCAGAGTGACCATTTATTCCGTCTCCGCGCTCTCGGCTCGAGATCAGTCTCGGCAAATCTTGTTAATCTTTTAGTATCGCTAGAGGGCATCTAGACCGTTTGTAACAGTACTAGACGCTTGATGCACTGGAGCTAAACTGTAATAGGATGGACCATTGGTGCAGTGGGAGATGGGTAAAATGTACGCTATGAGAGTTTCGTATATGCATAAAGTTATTTACTAATTAGATTTAACTGCATTGAAGTAGAGAACTCTATTACCTCGAGACTTATAATTGAACTTTTTCTTTTATTGTATAATGGCGCCAACGAGCGTGTGACTTTGAATTATGACCAACTCCGAAATCCGCATAAATATTATGCAGTTTCGTTGTCTTTGTTCCGTTCCCCTCTCCAGTGGGCCATCGGAACCTCACAAACCACAAGATTTCGTGTGTCACTTCACGGCGGTATCGTGTGAGCGGGACATACTCCCGGTCGTGCCGGGCATCTTCTGCTACGATTACTCTTCTGTCGTAAGAGGTTGCTGGACTGACCACTGGACCTACTCGTTATGTTAGATACTCTACGCACATGTACGTCATAACGTACGTGAATTTTAAAATGTATATACTAGTAATTCTACTGGTTTTCCCCCCACATATTACACATATTCCCTACATTATGAGGAGGTAGTGCCATGCGTAGTACATGACACTACATCCTCCTATGCAACGGAATTGCGTTTCGTGAGTAGCCGGTGGACCATTGCGGGAGGAGGAGGGGCGAAAGGGGGGGGGCAGCGAAATAATAATTATGTGAATGTTCATGAGCGTCGGTAGTCGTAAAAAGGCTCGTTTGCCCCCTATTCTATAAAAAAAAAAATTTTTTTTCCGTATTATGCATTATATAAACCTACATCCCCTTAGGAATGACATTATCAAAAACCTCTCTCAATAAAATCCTACATTCTTCGAGCAATATTTACAAAGATACAAACCTTTCACTACCGCCGCCCATAGACATCCGCAACATTCCATGTCCTCCAGATCAATTGCGTCGATATGTTTTTTGACATAGGGCCAGGATGGATCGATGTTACACTTAATTGATGATGATGATTCCAAAGTAATTTTTATAATGCTATTATTAATTAAAAAGTCTATTAGGTGCAGGTGCCTGCAAGTGGTAGTGAAAAGATACGGGTACAAGTAGTTTATTAAAATATCATTTGCCACAGGTCAGATGAGGACCAATGATGATTTGTCGCAGAAGCTGGCGAGGGCACTACAATAAAACAATAGCGAGTCAGGCGCGGAAGCTGTACCTTTCGCCGTAAACACGGTGCGAGGGCCGCGGTACTTTCTCCGCGCTTGCGTCACCGCGGTCCGTGTGCTGTCGTAATCACGGTGCGGGTGTGTGCTATCGTCATCGTGACGGGCGATCGGCTGTAACGTACGGTAACGGTACGTGCAAGTAATCAGAGCCGGACTTTGGGGGGGATGTAGCATAGTGCCCCACTAGTCTTTAGGAACCGCGTGTGTTAATGAACTTCTTTATTTTTTTTATGACAGAAGTTTTTTTTATATATTAGGGGACTAACGAGCAACCGGAGCTTTTTTACGACTACCGGCGCTCATGAACATTCACATAATTACTATGCCGATGCGTTGCCCTCCTTTCACCCCCTCCCCCATTGGCCCCCAATGTGTCCAGTGCAGCCTCATCGTTTACTATAAGACACGTCGGGCGACGGTCTATGTGCGATTGTGGCCGATAGCGGGACAGACCCGCCCCATTCCCGCAGATGGGAAGGATGCATCCCAATATTCATGTAATGAAAGTTGATCTTAGGTATTTATTTAATTAAATATAAATATTTTTGAACATTATATGTTGCCATGTATAACAAAGTCCTAGTTTTCTAGTATGGTAATTATCGAGTCGACCATGTCCACGCATATATAGGTTACGCAGAGGCTTGCAGTCTTTCACCGAATCTTTCTTATCTGACCATCATAATTATTCGACGGTAATATGAAATCGAGATGCATTTATCTAATCGCACGGCAGGTTTTTGTTGCCACAAAAAAAGCCTTAGAACCATTGAGTTACAAAAATACAAGATACACGATTTCATAATGAACTGTCATTCTATCATTATAACTTAATTAAAAAGTATACTCTTTATACTATTACCGGAAATTTATTGATTTAAAATATATATATTACTACCGGTTTCGAGTAATTAATCATTGGAATTTGTGGAAACAGTATAAAGACTTTTTAATTAAGTTATAATATGAATTTCCACCAAGAAGTGACAATACAACTAAATCCGTCATTGTACTTGAACATTTTTTTTGCAAAGTCAACCTTCCCTGCATGATTTTAAGTTGTTTTCACAAAGTGCATAATTTGGCATGTGCACATTTTTGAGACGCTGACTGTGTATCTTGGTGCTTATGTAAATCAGAACACGGTACGAGACCTTCACCGTGAATAGCTTGGATTAACCAGATATAATCTCAATAAGCCAAAACCCATTAGAGATTTAAAAACCCAACCAATAACATGGGGCTTCCCTGAACTACTACATATTCATTTATTCCTTACATTCATATACCTAATAGTAAATATTATTTCGTTCTCAGTAAATAAAACTTGAGGTTTTCCTTTGCACACCACCACTCGTGTTTTTACCCTCTATTTCAATGGCTGGGGCCTGGGACTTTCCCATAATTTATTGAAATGAGCAAAGATATCATAAATTTAAATATACAGTTTCCTTAATGTAAATATTATATTTACATGTTAGTACATGTTATAATCATCATACATTACAAAAAATGTACGGTCTAATGAATTGTTCCACTAGCTCGACCAGTAACCATGGCATAAATTAACCACCATAAAATCGGTAAAATTTCAGTAACCACGGCATAAATTAACCACCATAAAATCGGTAAGAGTTAGTGTCTTATACAATGCAGCATGCATTGCAGCGGAATTGGGACCGCATAACCGGGGAGGTACCTCTAAGGTAAAGTGACATCTGCGGTGTCGCGTTTCATGTGGTTTGTGAATAACCGGTGGCCCATTGGGGAGGAGTTGAAAAAGAGAACAACGCATCACAGTAATTATGCTTATGTTCATGGGCGTGGGTGGTGGTAGAAGGTCTCAGGTTTCTCGTTTGTCCCACTTGTGCTATAAAAAATAGTATTATTGTACTGAGCAACATTCGCGTAAGCTCAAAATATCAACATATTACTATCACAAAATTGTTAATAATAGTTTTCTGTGAGTAGCTCGGTTTGCATGACACAACCAACAATTGTCACATACAAAAACTCTGAATTCGAATAGCTATTACGGTGTATAAGTATTTCCGAGTTTAGTACCGAGATAACCTACTGCGCAATTTGTTACACAATGCAGTAATTAATTTATACATTTTAATTTTTGTTCATTAATACTTGCCAAATTTGTATAAAAGATACTTTAAGTAAAATTTTCTACATATTTCTTAGTGTTCTAAGTAATTAATAAAAAAAATATATCAACTTTGAAACAACTCTATGCCATCGCTTGCACTTCCTGAAAATGTCGCGCAGGGTGCATGCAGTTTTCTTTTTCTTTCAGCGTCAAATTAAAACTATAAACAATGTACCGTAATTTGGTAGTTTTGGACTGGAAATAATCTGCTCTTTAGAGATCATGTTTTAATACTTCAAAAATATTCAGTTTAGGAGATGTCGGGCAACATTTAAATAACTTGTTTTGTTTATTTATTTTTAATTTACATTAAGGAAACTTTAGACGATCGGCTGTCTCAGTTCGTAACGTGCCGGTTAGTTCGCGTGTTACGCCAGAGGTCGCGCGTTCGAATCCCGCCTACGTCACGGATGTATTATGTATGTCTTAAATTTATGAGAATATTAAATATATTTCCGTTGTGTGGTACCTGTAACACAAGTCGTTACGGTACCTTAGCACAGGACTAGGCTAACGCGGTGTGATTAGTCTACAGATATTATTATTATTGTTTATATTGTTATCATAACCGTTGCATTTATTTACTACTGATATAAACTTAGGGTTTACATCGATACATTTTGTTAGGTATTGTCCAGATGAGCAGCGCGTACTTTTAGGAGCAGTGTGTATATTTTCATCTGTTCCACCTTTATTAGCCGGACCGACATGGCATCTAGAGGTTGCCGTAGGATCAAATCTCACTATTGCTAGTATCACAGCCGCGTAAGTTTGTATGTATGTTTGTGGTTATTTCACAGAAACACTACTGAACAGATCTGGATCAAATTTTACAAAGATTACTCTGCAGTAACGTAAAACGGTGTCTCCCCGGTCGTGCCGACCCCATTCGGCCGCAATGCAGCATGGCAGTACCTCTTTATACTAAAAAAAATACGCGAGTGAAACCAAGGGACGTAGATAACTCAACCGCCATCAAATCAAATACCGCAACTAGCCATGCAGTTCAACAAACTAG
>JAFELO010002358.1:33398-81823 GCA_017140195.1 Eumaeus atala
TCAAAATGTCGTTCCAACCTGAATTTCGGTCACGGCGGCCACCCATGAAGTGCCGAGCCAAATAGCGCAGGACATATTATAGTGCACATGTGAGTGCGTAGGCACAAGTGCACTCTCTATCCCTCATTCTCCTACTCCGGTGGAACAGCAGTCCGACACGGCCGGAGAGAAATCAGGCGCCCGACGGCTCTCCGAGGTACGGGTGTGTAACACTGTCAGCTGTCTGACTTCGGACTGTTATTAGGCATCCCAATAACACTAGCGGACCAAAGTGCTATTGGGATTTTTGGGTCGGAGCCCCGGACTCGCGCCAAAGACCTCACGACTGTGATTAAACATGCTTACCACTAGACCACGGGGCAGATTGTTCTCATATCTCATTGTTAAATACGCCTGCTCGTGATGAGCGTTAACCACGTAATAGACGAGCTCAAAACTGTCGAGCAGATAAGCCAAAAGAGCCCGCCAACGTCCGGCCGGCCATTTCGATTCGGGTTAAACGTACGAGCTCTTTAAATTGCCGATCAGCCCGCAACTTACAAATTGCATCGTCCCGAATTGCGTATTGGCAATATGTACACTATTACTCGTAATTTATCAACTAAACACGAAAGTTTGTCTGTATTTTTCTTTATCGTGATGCTTATATGTATATTTTTTTGGTAGTGTTGCATTGTAGCTAAATTGGAAGTTTTCCCGTCTACTTAACAGATTTACATGAAGTTTACACCAATGGATGAAGCGATTCGCGAGTAAGAGTAGACATAACTTGTAAACTTAACAAGTCGATGTTTATAAAAGGCAAACCTGATTGACTCACATACTACTACTGTACCCGGAAGCTTGAAAATTGGTACAGGCGTTTCATTATGGATAACTAACTGAGGATTTCAAGAAATGAAACCACAAATGGGGTGAAATAGGGGGGCCAAATTTATACGGAATTTAACAAAGATACGCGGGTGAAGCCACGGGGGGATGTTTGAATGTTCAGTTGATCGTGTCCCATGCGCTTTGATTTCGTTACGCAACACGTGCACAAAGCTAATTGCACGGACGGCACGGGTTCGTTCGAGCTTCGACGTCACGACATGCTCCACTTGCCGCACGTGAGTGTCACGCGACCGGTGCACGCGTGACAAACGTGCATGTGTGGGTGTGGCGCGACAACTCGTCTCAACAACGTACTAATGTTAAAAAGACGCTCAATCTCCAACTGTTTGTTTGTAGGATTCCTCCTACAAACAAACCGTAACCACTCATCTAATCATGAGAACTTATTTCACTAACAGAAGGCTGCATATTCAGAGTGTACGTAAATTAGATATGAATACTAGCTATGCCCCGTGGTTTCTATCGTGTACATGTATCCCAAGGAAGTAAGCACGTGTCGGGTAGTATTTTTTATATTTGCATAGCTGATACGTATGCAAGAATTTCAATAGTATGTAAGATCATTGACATGAATGTAATGGTCGACTACTTCTTGCACAGACCGCCATTGGGACTATAGGGAATAGACATCAGTGCTACCTTTATTCTCAATACAACTAAAATATCGTCGTAATGCACATGACTGCTTACATTCTGGTAGATCATAATTTTGAAATAAAAATGCTCGAAGTTTGAAGCATGCACGATAACGTAAAATTTAGTTCTTTGGGGAGTACGCGGCGCGTCTTTGAGTCTTGCTCCACTTTTTTATGTAGGTATCAGCCTAATGTATACTATATACTTAATCTGGCCATAAATACTGTTACAATAAAAAAATACCACATTTGAATTTGGAATCTGTCATTTTTCTATTATTGTTCATTGTGTTTTCTCATTTTGGCGCCAATACATTGTACAATATTTAGGGTTATTAAAATGGAGTGGGGTGATGCAGGGAACATAATCACTGTTCAGAAAATTGCATTTGGTTCTGGCCGTCCACGAACGTCTAAACAAGGTGGTCAAAATAGTGAGGTAAAGAATTCGAAGATATCCTGTGCGCAGCAACATGGGCAGTATCCGACTTAAGAAGGTTTTGGTGGCGCGTTAGCTATGAAGGAATGACTGTACCATATTTTTGTCAAAAAGGTATCAAAAGATCGGCACAAGTGTATCAAGACACCATTCTTGAGAAGGTAGTTAAGCCCCTTAATAACACCACGTTCAATAATCAAGTATGGTCCTTCCAGCAAGAATGGGGACCAGATCATAAAGCTTTTTCCACCCAATATTGGTTAAAACGAACGTTCCGGACAAGAGCTGAAGACTACCCTTCACTTTGCTCTGAACGCCATAATAATTTGGAGTCCCTAAAAGAATACATACGATTGACAGTGAAGAATTTCCAAATGAAAAAAATGTGTGATTCTATTGATATAACATATATATAATATCTGAGGACTTATCACATCACGTTAGCCCAGCTCTGTGCTAAGTATCATAAGGACTTGTTACAGGGACTAGACAACGGAAATATATTTAATATTTTTATAGAACCAAGAAATATTATATATTCAAGATTTTTATTATAGAAATACATATAATACATATATAAACATACATGACCTAGGCGGGATCCGAACCCGCGATCTCTGGCGTAACACGCGGACTAACCGCCACGTCGCCAACTGAGTCAGCAGTCGGTAGTCGCAACAGTGCATGTGTGTCAGTGCTACATGTGCAATTTGTGCATGTCTTCTTGTTCGAGTCCGTCACGAATGCGTGACCGCACCAAACTATTCAAGCAAATAATAAACAATGCGGCCATTGTCAACGAGACGTGTTGTTATAATAACCGACCTCTGTTCGAAGATGAATATATTTTGTTGTCAGTGATGTAATCGTGTGAAAGGTGAAAGAGGATGACCGTGTACGCATTGGCGCTTTCGAAAAATGCTTGGAATCCATTGGTCAGAACACAGGAGCAATGCATCCATTGAGGCAGAACACGAAATACCAATGAGACTTACCACCATATGCCTGAGTAGGTGTTTCGAGTATTTTGGCTCCGTGGCGAGGCAAAATCGTGATAACCTGGAAAAACTGTTACTGGCGGGAATAGTAAACGGGAAAAGACTCAGAGGCGGCAACGGTGGTCTGATCAAATCTGCGCCCCACTATAGTTTATGATGCCATCGCCGAAGACAGATCAAAAAAGCGAGAAACAGTCCTCATTAATCGAGGTCACGTCCCTCAGCATTGAAGATAAACGACACCGTACCCCCTGTACCGTGCGTATCCAGAATACTATAGAATTTATTTAGGATATTTAGTAACATACACTTTTCATTATACACGCATCTATCATAGTATACGAGAAGAAACAAAGAGGTAAAAAAATATAAAGAAAAGGAGCACAGAGTACAAATAAGGTCATTGAAAATAATCTAATAATCCGTTGTTATCCACACCGTTCTTATGCAAAACCTTTCCACCTTCTGACCTTCCACGTGAACTGAAACTCAAAAATCGCACGAAACGCAACAGCACAGCTGCCACTTGACGGCAGTGTCGTGTGGGCGAGAGGTACCTCAATTCCGTTTCAATGCAGCGTGGCACTCTTACAAAATCCCACATGGATCATGTGTTGCTGTTACCGTCGCAAAAAATCGGTCCGTAGCCGCATAATAATAATAATAATAATAATAATAATAATAATAATAATAATAATAATAATAATAATAATGTGAATAGTAATAATAATGTAAATAATCATAATAATGTGTGTGTGTGCTACGGGTTCTATTTTTATTTGATTTCTTTGGTTTACGCGAATGTTACACATAATAGAACTATTTTAACGAATTTCATCGTGCTTTGTTAAGTATTTTATGCTCCCGACGTTCCTGAAGCTTTACAGCTACAACGGACACGGGTGGACTGAGATGGCAAACGTCTTGACGTGATAAGTTGCTAAAAGTAGGCATAATAATTACTTAAAAGACCGCGTTAAAGTAGTTATTGTGTTTAATAATATTTTCTAGTAATATGAGAAATTGTATATATTTAAGACTTTTATACTAATAATGCACAGATAAATATCCATGACCTGAGCGGGCGCAACGCGCACGATTATCCCAGACGCGATACCACTCCGCCAGCCGGTGGCCACGTCATTGACACGAGTGGTTTTTGGGCCAACACGGTTCGCTCATCTCTCATGAGAATTACAACCAATTCGATTACAGTACACCACCGATTCAATTACAGTCCAGATTAATATCGTAGTTTTATTGTTTGTGCACCATTTGAGTCAACGGCGCCGCAGACTCATTAAAGCACAATTCAATACACAAAAATATTTTTTCAAAAAAGACATAACGCTCGCATTTAATACAATTATAATTAACCATTCCGTCCGTGTGGTGTCATTTCAATCAGGTGGTGGTAATGGACCAAAAGATCCGAAATCAACGGCTAATCGGTATTCCTTCACTATTTGACTGTTGAAACCGACATGTCATTTATTCAATAGTGTAGCGTAGAGCATCCTAAACGCGGTTACGTGGTAACATTTTATTCAATGTTTCAATGAACAGCAGGAAAAGGTCAATTACATCATATTTGGATATGATTTCATGGGTAACTACAAACTTTTTTTAAATGGAATTGGGGGCAAACGAGTAATCCGGAGCCTTTTTACGATTACCAACGCCCATGAACATCCTCACTTTTACTATGTCGATGCGTTGCCCTCCTTCGCTCCCCTCCCCCCATTCCCAAAGGGCCATACTTCAACTCCTCCAAGTTCCATCAAATCAAACTTGTTGTGGTTCCCAAAATTGCTTTAGCATTTCCTAAATAGTGAATAGTGGTTATCGCTGTCGGTGATGCTGTCACATGAGTAGCAGCGATGGGATCGCGCGCTGGATCACCAACTCATCAAAACTTAACTAAAGTGAAATAAAAACTCTTTACCGAATTTCGACTACGGCGGCCAAGACTAGATAAAATATAAATAAATAAGATGAGAGAGGTAGTGCAACGGCGCGACAGCTGTCGTGTTGCGGTTGGAATCGACCGTCTATAGCGGCTTTCAATGCTGAAGGGCATGCCGGGGCAGGCTAGAACGATCAGGCGAAAACACCTCGCTCGTATCACGGCCCAGTTCATTGCACAAAACAAGAATCGTAGCCTATTGTTATGAAATCCAATTTCTTGTTTCCTTATGATGCATAAGAAGGGTCGAATATTATTGTTTCATAATAATAAAGCGAATATTATATGACTTTTTTATTTATGACTGGCTGTCCCACGATTTCACTCGTGTAAAATCTATCCCAAGCAATCATAAATGATTAATTTATAATTTTATAGCCCATAGCCGGGCTGGAGATTTTCTCGTCAGATTAGAAAAGTTTCCATCGAAATCCATTCAGCCATTTTCACGTGATGTGCGTTAAAAACATACACATGCGAACACACAAAAACTCTAAAAACCGTTGGAACATATTCTGTTATCGATCCCACGTATCCCCAGGAAACTTTTTATGCGCTTCGTTACATGCCTCGATAGGTTTACCATTGAACAAGTGAGCTGGAGTAACCGGTTCAGCTTGGATACAAGTGGCGAGAATTTTGTCGACTTTCATAAAAATCCCAAGTCCATCAGATGATAATGAGTATGACATTTCAACTATTAAATACAGGAAACGTGCAACGAACGTAGCGTGAAAGATGAATGAATATGATGGTTGTATGCACAGAATGGAGAATGACAGCGCGGGCTGTGAAATGGTTAATACCCAAAAAAATCTGACCCCGTTCAGAATCATCCAACTACAGACCTATTGCGATAACCACTTTGTTTTTCAAAATTATGCAATCCATTACCAACCATGCCAGCCCTTGCGATACTTAGAAGATCATTAAATAATTAGCGACCGCCAGTAAGATTTCCGCCGCAGACGTCCAGGTGGTGATCTCCTCATCTACAACGCAACGATGGGCGGAGGCAGTTGAAACCAAGGGGGAGGTGTTGGCGTTTAGTCTGGATAACGTATACACTACAATATGTTCTATACAGATGGATCACATCTACAGAGATGGCGCGGTAGCCAAAACTCGGTTTGCACGGCGTTATCATTATAGATAACATTGTTATAACAGGACAAATCAAACGTTAATCTAGAACCTAAACATTAAGGTCAAGTAGGAACAGGAGAGGTTCAAGAGTTGAGAGTCAGTACAAGTCCAGACCGAGTGGACCTGAGCACTCTTGACGATATCACAGAGGTACTTCGTTTTATGATTACTTGAGTTTTATTTAAATTGTATTTATCTATGAGGTGGGATGACTATCTCCGTACCGTCGCCATTCCGACTTGGATGCGAATGTGTCTGTATGTAAGTATGTCTAGTAATAAATAGTGCTGCTATGCTGCATTCCAATTGGACCGGCTCGACCAGGGTAACTCTCACGCACATGAAACAGCCGTAAAATGACAGGTCACTAAAGAACTCGCGTTTCCTGCGGTTTTTTTTCGGTAGCCCATAAGGTCTGGAGGTACGCCCACTCAACTGCAAATGTGACGACCCGGGCTGGAATCCCGGACCGGACCTGTTTGGTCCTAATAAGCAAGCTCGTAGTTTCACCCGCGTACAAAGCCTGCGAAAACACACCCTTAGGGATGGAGTTTAGCAAACTTCGTTCTTAGCGGATGTTTGCCCCTTTGAAGGAGCGTTCTGACATTCCGTGATTATATATAGATACATTGAAACCCTGAACCAAAACCCTGCATACGAAACCACTTCAGGCATGCATTTTATAGACATAGCAAGTGAGGATTCAGATACCCAAAGGGCAATCCTCTCGACACTTCTGGCAGGCTTCGGGTAGGAACATACCTAGAGAAAAGCTATACCTAGTGACCACACGGAAACGGTTCACAAAACATATCCCAATAGAGTTCTCTGTGCCTTTGGTTGATATTAAGTTGGTAACGACGCCAAACAATACACGTGCTGGCAGCATTCCAACCGGAGACCACAGAACTACTGAAATATATTCACAGCTTGGTAAGAAGGTTTTGCGCAGAAAAAGCTAAATTGTACTCAACAAAACAGAGACAAGATTTTTTATAGAATCACGACAGAATGTAGAGGGGTTCTATAAATTAACTTGGGAGCTATTTTGATTTTTTAATCGACTGCGGCAGAAAGAGTGTAATGTAGATTACTATATCCGATACTACAGGCTAAATATCTTGTAACGTATGAGATGATGTTAGATGGGTTTTGATAGGAAGAGGTAGCGCCATGTTGCATAGGAGGAGGTAATGCCGTGCATAGTGCATGACACTACATCCTCCTATGCAACGAAATGGGGCCGGCACGACGGAAGAAGTACCCCTCACTCACTTGATACCGGGGCAAAGTGGCAGCGTCGCTGTCGCGTTTCGTGCGGTTTGTGAGTAGCCGTTGGCCCATTGGGGGCGGGGGATAATAATAGGGCAACGCATCTGAGAAACAATCATGGGAATGTCCATGGGCGTCGGTAGTCATAAAAAGGTTTCGATTGCTCGTTCGACCCCTTATGATATAAAAGTAAATAAAAAATAACGCTACACCGAGTAGGTTACAATATATTTTGAGCAGACGGGTATTGTTTTTCAGTTTAATTCGTTGCTTCTCTCCTAACTGTAGCGATGAGAGGAAGGTGGAAGAATTCTAGCTTGCTTAATAAAATTGAAACTTCTCAAGTTGGTTCAATTACTTGAACTTCCGGTCGTGGGTTGCAATAACTCTAGAATGCAAAAAAAATACTTTTTTAGAGGGGAGCAAGCGAGCGATCAGAGCATTATGACGACTACCGACGCCCATAGACATCCGCATTATTGGCATGCACATGAGTTGCCCTTCTTTCCACCTGCTCTCCAACGGGCCACTGTCCACTAACAAACCGCTCGAAACGACACATCTGTACTGTCAGGTATAGATGTCTCATTACGATGGTGTCATGTGAACGAGAACTCCTCGGTCGTTCAAGCACAATTCCGATGAAATCGAGCATGGAATTGCGTCTTACTCAAATTAGAAGTTCATGTGTTGTTGAAACAAAATCAGAAGTGGATTTTCAGCACACTACTTTATTATATGTGTATTGTTACAAGTTACGTATGTTTTACAGCAAGATTGCACGGAAGGACAAGTAAAAGAAATGAACAGACGCCAGACACGGAACTCGGAACCAACAATACAATTGTACCAACATTCGACACTCGTATGTTTTTGCATTACAGCAAACCTAAATTATATGCATAAACATTGCCATGTTAATAGCAACATCGTTATGCACTTCTAATTTACTTTTACTCAGAGGATTCGTTTTGACGCTTATTCAGAGACTACACTTCATGGGTTTTTATATAACAAATGGGCAAATGGGTAGTGGAAGCCTATTCACAACTTCCGACGCCACTGTTTCACTTTCCTCTTCTCTCATAATGTGCCACCGTTAGCTCACAAAACAGAAATAGAGTAGGTGTGGACTCACAGAATGCCACGCATTAGCTGAGAGGGAATGTTAGACTGGAAATAACATAAACGATTCCACGATGTTATAACTTTTACAATGTTATTTATTTAATTCAAATGCTAATGACGGACTATGCGATTGTAATATGTTGTTGGCATTTAAATGTTTATTGTTATTGTGAATTGTTTAGTGTGGTTTTGATGATTGTGCTGATATTATTTTCTGTATGGATCATATCTGAAATAATTAATTACTTTATTTCCTTGATTTGATTTACACGGCAAGTACGCAAATATAGGAATCAAATCGCAACAACGCATTTCTTTCTGCTTGCATTTTCGCGCTACTTTATTAGTCCGTTTTAGCTCCTATTGGTACACCTTACTCCACATTAATTAACTTCAATTTTTATATAGTACGGGGCCAAACGAGACTTTTAACGACTACCGACGCCCATGAACATCCACACAATTACTATGTCGTTGCGTTGCCATACTTCCCCCCGCAATGGGCCGCCGGCTACTTACAAACTGCACGAAAGGCGACATTGAAAATGCCACTTTACGGCGGTATTATGTGAGCGAGAGGTAACTCAACAGTCGTGCCGGCCAATCCCGTTGCATAGAAGGATTAGGTGTCATGCACCATGCATGGCACTACATCTTCCTAAAACTTCATCACATTCAGTTACTACACTTCAGTTTAGCTTGGTTCACTTCAGACTTATCTGATGTAGCGAACTCGAGAGATTCGCGGGCAGCTTTCTGTGGATGCGCACTCAACATATCTTAAATATGTAGATTGTGAAACCAGCAGTTGCAGACAAACACTGATGCTGATGATGTCGATAATCGATTATCATTACATTTACAATAACATGGCAGTTAATCACATCGGTATCGTATCGCCTTTGTGGCGCTCATTACGTATTGCCGGTGACGTCACAAAGCGAATCACTGCTTACGCTGAACGGACGTGACACGCGTATCGCGCACATTAAAGTAGCTGTATCATTTGGTTTCACCCGCGCAATATCAATCGCAATCTGTACCAAATGTTGCCGTCATCATCATCATTACCAGGCCTTATCGTTCCTCTGATGGACATAAGCCTCTTTCAATGAACGCCAAGACGGCCGGTCTCCTACTACTCGCATCCATCCCGTACCAGGTACTGCACGGAGATCATCTTCCCACCTGGTGAACGGACGAACAACACTTCGTTTTCCTAAACGAGGCCTCCACTCCAGAACCTTACTGACCCATCTGCCATCTGATCTCCTGAGTGTGTCAGCAGCCCAATGCCACTTCAGTGATCTATTCTTCGCGTGATATCGGAAACTTTAGTTTCCCAATTGCATGCAAACCTCTAATTGCATAGTCACCGACGCTTAATAAGCGTGTACCCTTTCACCCCAATGGCGAAATAAATCCAATGAACATCTGCTCGCTCGCAAAACCGCACAATATAACATAAGCATAAACACGACATCACCTCTTGTTACAACTTGTAGTCGATAGCCG
This sequence comes from Eumaeus atala, assembly GCA_017140195.1. NCBI lineage: Eukaryota > Metazoa > Arthropoda > Insecta > Lepidoptera > Lycaenidae > Eumaeus > Eumaeus atala. The sequence continues at coordinate 43,392 of JAFELO010002358.1, forward strand.
TTTAAACGGTACGAGCCAACAATAGACGTGATAATGAGGATATTCAATTAACCGCTCTTTGTGTTCAAATTGCCAATGGCCACCTAAAGCGCTTCCTTGTTGTATAACGATTGACGACTTAGTTGTTGAACTGTCGCGACGGCGTACTGTAGCCATGCACTCTTAACAAAGACTTAAATACGTGCGGTTTAGACCAGATGACCAAAGTAAAACTTCTTTAGTTACACGAAACGTTTAGACCATGAGAGAAGGAAAAATTTTCTCAACCCTCTCTCTCTCTCTCTTTCCCGTAGAGGACAACACGAAACCGATATTTACATTCGTCAGTAACTTGTTTCTCCCTTACAACTTCCGTTGGCTTCGTTTTCGTAACACTGTCGTCACGCATCCACCAACTTAAATTAAAGAACGGCAACATCTTAAAAACGTTGTATGCACTGTTTGTAGTAGCAAGCACTTTCTAAAATCAAATCAATAGCCTCCACAACTTTTATTCTTTACGTTTTTTTTTTCCAATCTCTAACCACTTTTGGAAAGTAAAAAAAAAATCAGAAACCTTTTCTTCCAGTTTATTTCTTATTATTGCCACCTCGTAAAGACTTTTAGTATGTATAACCAACTGACAAATCTAAATAACCACGCACCCAATACCATCTTTGAGATCACTAATTCATAGGTGAAGGTTTTGTTGATGTTTAACTTTCATTAATCAATGAAATGATAGTGTAATATTGCTTAGTTGAGAATAAAGTATTTTGTCTTCTATTCTATTTTAAATATGACATGATCGCGAGATGTCACAGGTTCGAATCCCCCTAGGTTATGGATGTTTCCATATGTATTATATGTATTTCTATAATAAAAATGTGAAATATACGAAAAAAAAATTAAATTCACAAGAATATATAGTATATTTCTGTTGTCTAATATCTGTTACTGTTAATTGGTACTGCTGAGGAAATAATAATGTGATTGGTTCATTTGTTTTTTTTTTTTAATTTTGAATGTATTAAGATTATAGTAACAATGTAAATTTTTGTATGGAATTCAATAAAGCCTTATTATCAATAATAATACCTGTTACACATGTCTCTACGGTATTTACCATGGGGCTGAGCTGACGTGGTGTGATAGGTTGACAGATATTATTATAACTCAATTATGCTTAAATTAATCGCCAAAACACATCTAAATTTAGTTTCGTTTTGGGCAGACTACGATCACGTATGTTGTAGATAAAAAAAGAATACCAGCAACTTTGATGTGCACGTGCAACCTTCAACTGCCAGACAAGAATAGATTAAGTCATTATTTAATAATTTTAAAATAACCTACAAAAACCTTCGCGGCGACCTTACAAAAAGCATTTAGGGGCTAAATTCTAAAGTAGATATGAAAAGATACAAGCATTCAAAATTGAAATGACAGCCAGTCCAACGAGTATAGTCTGGGCGTAGCCATGCCGTAGAATTTCGACTGAACGTATACATGCTGTTACATTGTTCCGAACATAGTCGGTCCTTCTCGTCTTATACTGGACCATACGTCAAGCACAATGAGGCGTACGAGGATCATCAGATTCTTTGCCGGAATCAGGTTTAAGGAGAGCAATACAACGGCATTACGACAGCTATTGCCGTTGAGCCCTCCTTTCATTCTGAACGCCTTGCTCCACGTTTAGGGCTTAGTCCACGTCTAGGAACGTCCGTACAACATTTATGGGTCTGGGTGTGGGCACTGCTCTCCGATCAGGGCAAAGCATGTATGTGTATGGGTGTATGCACTGCTCTCTGATCAGGGCATAGCCCCGTGATATTTTGGGGCGTGCTCTGTTATCAGGTTGAAGTCAGAATGTTTGAGGCCGTACGTACTTCTATCTCATCGAGGTGTAACCTTAATGTTTCCAGGCGTAGATAGTAACATGATTCAGTTTAGTCCCTATGCTATAAATAAATATGAAATAGCATCGCGCGGCTATTGTTGTCTATTAGAGGGATAGAGAGGGAGAGCGTCTCTCATGTGCGTGCGAACTGGAAACAAAAGACTCGGCAGGTATGTCCCGTTAATTGAACTCTGACAAATCCAGATAATTCAAGATGGCGCTCTTTTGCAATTGCCGAAGAAGGTTTTAGTGTATAAAAGTCTGGCACTTGTTATTCACTACGCCCCTGCAGATCGCTAGAATATACATGAATTATTAGTGCCACATATTGCGTCAATTTACGCACGCAATTAAATAATATAAATGGTTACGAAAACCAAGGAATTCAACTAGTTCATGTAAGGTATCGCGTTCACCTTGAAATATCGATAAAAATCTTTTCGATAATATAACAAAATATCTATATTGAAAGGGGCATATTATATCCTAGGGGCTGATGATGTTGTGGCCTGACACTGAGATAGGCACAGCAGTGTGCGAAGGCCAGTCACAAATAATCGCACTGGAAGACGTATCACCAAAGAGAATGGGAGTGTATTTAGTGAACGGTGGATCTGTCAACTTTTACTTTCTACACACAATTTCAACGCTCCACATAAAAACTTTCCATCACGACGGTAATTATATTTATGGTATGGTAATTACGACGGAGGTGCTTTAGAATAAATTTATTTTTTACTTACCATTTCAAATAACTACTTTTATTTAATTACATCTGTGTAGATAAAAAATACGAATCGCTTTGTATCAGTATCTAGTCGTGTGGTCCTCACGACAACGTGAAACATTATAACAACGTGTCTATACTTTTTGAACTGACCATGAAGGGAATGTGTTTGCTTGTTCGAAAGCCACATAAGCGCGGTAAAGCGTAAAGCGTTACGCTGAGCGTCAAGTGTTTCACACGATGTGATAGCTCATATTTGAAGTGAAAACTACTTTAGCGTTATTTTTGGGTGAGCATAAATCATGGAACCCGCATCATCATCACGACATGCTGTCCGACACTGAACGCCACACGACTGCCTTTGCCTTCCTTTTTTAAATAACATTTCTTATAAACTCAAATAAATTAATCTTTATAGATAACAGAACGGGCGCAAATTTCTGTTGTTCAACTTTTGATAAAGACGTTGTTAACTTTTATTTACATTCCGTCACCAGCTTGGGGATTATGAGGTGCTTGCACAGCTGAGTGTGTGCTGTAGGTAATTTCCCAATAATAAACAAAGTTCGGTGATTGAAGTGCCGGATGGGGATTAGACGAGAGTTCGTTAAATCTATGTGTCTATGAGTGTGTGTGTGTATGTTTGTGGCATCGTAGCGTTCAAACGAGTGAACGAATTTGGATAAATCTTTTTGTTAGAAAGGTGACTTAATCTGGAGCGTTCTTATCTATATTTTATGAAAATCAATGCATCCATTTGATAGTAAATGGATTCGGCGGATTTTTTTCTCCGGTTATTTTGTTAACGGTGTTTCTAAGAATAAACGGCATCGTGCGCGCGCCTTCCCACTAGTGTGGGGAGGGGGACCGTTTCCCCCTTTTTCGGTCCCAATAATAATTACCATAGGGTAACTCCCACAATAAAATTCCGGTTTGTCTCTTCCCATCTGCGGGAAAAGAGGGGGGTCTGTCCCCCTATCGTCTCCCTAAACCTGAAGACAAAAAAGTCTTCCGTAGTCATTCGAACTGTTAAGACTGGACAAGCGCCGCCAATCAGTATTAGGTCCCTCCGAAAAAAAAAAGACACCACTGGACCCCACCCAGGGTCAGTGAAGTCCCGTAAATATGTTTCCCCGCGTCAACAAAAAGAAACAAAAAGCAAATTCTATTCAGATCCGCATTTATCGTTAGTCTAATTGGCATTTATCAAATCAATTTAAACCAGGATCCGTAACGCACTTAAATTTTTTGATTGCACACGTAATAAAGAGTAATTAAAGAGCAGCAATTGAGCCTCGAGAGATAAATTTATCGTATTGGTTTTAATCGGCTTCAAAGGTGGAGGTTTACGTAGGATCAGTAGTTTTTCTTTGTTCTTGAAGTTATGTTTTTTTCGACGCGTTGGGGAAACGAGGGTAATTTTTTACGACACGCGCTCACACTGATACCAAAAAACGACACGCCGAAATAAAGCTATATTCAATATTTTAGTTGAAATAAAAAGTGAACATAATGCGTTACAACAAAACTTTCACTTAAATACATTTTTTCCATTGCTAGTGCCGTTTTCTACAAACGTAGAATAAGGCCAAAGATAAAATTTTTAAAAAGATTTTTCTCTTGTTACGCTAAAGAATTTTAACTTCTCACGCGCATACATAAGCATACACAATTTTTTTTATAATATGGGGGCAAACAAGAAATCGTTATTGTGACGTGTTGGCCGCCTTTCCTCTTCCCCTCCAATGGGCCACCGGTTACTCTAACTGCAAGAACCGCAACAGCATAGCTGTGTCATTTGAGCGAGAGGTACCTCCCCGGTCGTCCGGCCCAATCAGGCTGCAATGTAGTATGGTACTACCTCTTAATTAAAGTAACTAACTAACAACTACTTACTAAACTCTTAACCACGTTTTTTTTATTGAAATAATTTATATTATTAAATTGAGACACAAGGTTTGTAATCAAACACCCCTGCATTTTTTCAACTGATTGAGCGAGATGTATCAGGTTAATGGAATAACCCCTGGGGGCTTTGCGTGAGCATATGCTGGGCCGGATATAGGTCACTAACAAGTCATACGCCAATAAAAATTTACCGCCTTTGAATTTCCAGGGCCGGATTAAGGTCAGAAACCGCACCTGCGCTAGAAAAAAATCAACCTAAAACCTTTCAATATTGCTCCAAATCAATTTAGAATTGTTTTTTTTTTCTGATATTTTGCCGCCCAATACGAGCTTGTCACCTCCGCCATGACGTTGGTGGCGTGTAGCTTAATCCGCCTTGAGTTTGTGTATGTTTGCAATTGCTTTTTTAATTTAACAAGTAACGAGTAGAAGTCAACCGTATCTAACAAATACGAATATAGAAAGCAAAATGACAAATAAATCGCGAAATTGAATGTAAGTGGTTTTTTTTTTTCAATGGCTGACATTCGCATAGGTATACGAAATGAATCTAAAATCGAGGTCTCTCTGGATGTTACGATGCAACGTTTCGGTTACTTTACTACATGCACAAAAGATTCATGCGCAAGTCAGAACTGGGGGCTGAGGAAATAGTTTTAGTCACGTGGTCTGTAGTATTTGCGTAAAATTTTGAAGCCATGATGGACTACTAGCTACGTCCCGCAATTTCATTAAATTATGATATATCCATCCCAAAATAAAAACATATATATGAATATTTATCCCAAGGGAATTAAGCTTTCGGTATGAGACCTAAGTTTGATTTTTATTCCGATTATAGAATACTCTACGTGTTCAATTTCGCTCTACACAGTCTTTCGGTTTGATAAATAAAAAAAAAAATATTTTTAGACACCCGTCAAGTGGAGTTCAGACTAATGAGTTCCGCACCAATGTGGGGTATGACTGTAATGTTCGTAACTTAATATGTGATTTGAGAAACTTATATTTGGGGCCGCCTGCACACATATTTTATGCAACGAGCTACACTTATAAGTTTGCAATGATTTTTTGTGATATAATAATGATTTATCATTTTTTTTATTTTGTCTTGTAAATGTTTCTTATTATAGCGGTACCGAAGTATATGGTATGCGAAAATTTCAACTGTCACAATATCACGATTCGTGATGTAGGTACAGCCTAGTGTACGGACGGACGAACAGGCGTAGTCTTAATAATAAGTAGTCTTAATAATAATAAGGTACCCTTCGAGTGCAGAACCCTGAAAGCACTGACATACACACATTTTACCTTCTCAATGCACGTACACAACACAGCTAAACTTCATTCGATTTCATACAGTCAGTTTGTTCGTTTCGACAGCGATTAAAATAAAATGTCTGACCTTGGCGGCCTGTGTCCGTTCCGTTCAATATTGGACCATATTTAAAAAGTTTCGTGGAAAGTGTTAACACGTACTCCTGGCTCGTACATTATTACCACGCCTAATGATGTAGTAATTACTCTATCAGCTACAGTAATTTACAAATTATTTACAACTGTCTAATTACTGAGCACGTTAGAGTGGACGTATTTTCTTAATCACCCACTATTGCCATAATAAACGTATTGTAATGGATATTGAAAATGTGTTTTCGACAAAAACATTTTTTTTCCAATAAATCCAAATGAAAAAAACAAGTGCAATAAATAATCAATTTGTTCGCCTATTACTATTTTATTATAATAAAAAATTGAAGTACCTTTTTATATAAAAAAAATAAATCCAAATGAAAATATGTGCACACAAATATCACAAGCACAGAAACAAAAAACGGCACTACACTATTTTACCACAATCCTACACAACACAGCGAGCGGCGCGCTAGGCTAGTGGCGCGCGGTGCACGTTCACTTTCCGACTACATCTCTGTGCTAGCACAGCAACACAGGCACAGGCAGCAGAGCTCGTGGCGCAATTATGTGCCGTGACCTTTAACTGCTTACTCGTTACATAAAGGAGGTTATTGAGGTGGTTCTGCTGTATCGTGTGGGTTATAAGTCTTCTGATTAGCACACACACAATAGCGCGCCTCAAGTATTCGGCGTAATCTGGGGTCAGGCCACGGTCAAGTATCACGGGTTCAAATCCTCCACGTAGTAAACAATTAATATGTTTTTAGCTGTATGACTTTTCAATCATACAGATAACATACAATGTTATGTAGAATCACCATCATCATCATTATCAGCCCTAATCGGTCCACTGCTGGACATAGGCCTCCTTCAACTTCAGGTCGTCGGAACGCCTAGACGACCGAACTCTACTCGCATCCATCCCGGACCGGCTACTGCACGGAGATCGTCTTCCCACCTAGTGCACGGTCGACCAACGCTTCGCCTCCTCCACTCGCGGCCTCCACTCCAGAACCTTACTGGCCCATCTGCCATCTGTTCTTCTGAGTGTGTGACCAGCCCATTGCCACTTCAGCGAGCTTATTTGTCGCATGATATCGGATACTTTAGTTCTCTGCCTTATAACTTCGTTACGAATTCTGTCGGACAGAGAAACACCCAACATAACACGTCCAATAGCCCGCTGAGCTATTGCAAACAAGCGGACCAGTCAAAATTAAAAGTTAAGTCATGTAGAATACTGTTACATACATTTATATTAAGGAACAATTGTACTTTTTTATGTCAGGTGGCAAAGGAGCAATCGGAGTCTTTTGACTGACTATTGACACCCATAGCCATCCGCATCGTTATCACGCTTATACGTTACCCGCTTTTTCTCCTACCCACCAATGGTCTACCAGCTACTCGCAAACCACACTAACGCAACAGCGAACCTGTCACTTGTCAATTCGTCTGCAATACGGCATGCCACTCGACAGTGAACATTACATTATAACATTTGTGAGTGGTAGAACCACGATGCACTGCATCCAAAAGACCACGACAGGTACTCAAGAGCGACTGCTTTACTGATGCGTATCGTACGGTTCCGGAGATTCCGCCAGCCTATAGGGGGAGAAGGGAAAGATGCAAGACGTATAAATAGTAATTATGAGGATATCTTTGCGTCGGGAGTCATGAGACGTTCCGACTGCTTCTGCCATAAACAATAAAAGAGTCCCGTAGAATATGCCTATCATCATAATCATCCTCATCATCATCAGCCGGACTACATCCACTGCTGGACATAGGCCTCCCCCACAGAACGCCACAGGTCACGGTCACTTCCATCCAGCAGCTCCTCGCCACCATAACCAAGTCCCACACTACGTCCTCCGTTGCGGGGCCGCCACTCGGGAATCCTTCTTCCCCAACAGTTATCGGTTCTGCGGGCAATGTGGCGTGTGCCCATTGCCACTTAAGCTTGCTGATTCTCTTAACCACTTAGCTTTAGCTCACTTAACGTTACTATAACTCACACAGCTAAACACCGTAATGAGATCTTGGAACATGACGAAATGTGAAAAACCACCTTTGGGCACCATCAGTCGGGCTATATCGTAGACCATAACAAAATATAGAAAAACACTTGGACTTTTTAATTTGTACTTCTTTTGGTGCGATAGGGAAAAATTATGGGAGTAAATTTTTACTATGCGCGCGAACGCCGTCACGAAAAACCGTCACCCTGAAGATAGCTATAGTCAACATTTTAACTTTTCTCTTGTTTCGCCAAAGAAGTATAACTTCTAACGCGGTTCTAACATAGAGGTACCCACACAGTTTTTTTAAAGAATATACATAGTAACACAATTTTTTCTGTTTCTTTTCATTCGGACCTAAATTATCATCGGATTACTATAAGTGGTCTCTGGGCGCCAAGACTAAGACGGAAAGCATAGGATGTTGCGCTGTTTTTTTTATTATCCTTCAAGCCTAGCCGTGTCGTGGGGCCCAACGTGAAGCAGATACCCTAGGCGTACCCTGTCGAACCGAGAGGGCTGCACTTTGTACATGTACTGACCCATTTGGCCCATTGAAGAAATTGCACGTTTGGGGAACAAAGCCGGTGAGCAAACCCCCGTGCATCTCCCGTGATTCGCTCCGTATACCGAGAGGTTGTTAGGAGCGTGGATGGAGGTGGGTAAGTGGCCCATTGAAGGAGAGGAGGAAAAGCGGGCATGCATCTGCAAGGCAACAGTGTATATGGGTGTCGGTAGTCACCAAATAACCCCGATGGCTCGTTTTCTCTACTATACTTTAAAAAAAACTCTTTCACGTAAAAACTACTGAGTAAAATCCATTATTTTAATGAAACAGTACAATAATGTAGCTTATACATCAGAGTATAAAGGCTATAGAAATAATAACTTTTACACGTAATTTTATCTGCAATCCACGCGGACGTAGTCGGAGGTGCTGGTTATCAACAAATTTAAATTCAACAAATCGTTTCGTATCTACACAACGCTTTATTGTAGTGAAAATACACGACAGCCAAACCGTCCTACTAAATGTCAAATCGTGACTCCGTGCTTGCTGGAATTTTAATGCAGCTTTTAACGTATCTCCCGAAAACTTTTCAGAAAATTATTTTCTACCAGGTTTCTAAACCGCGACATGATCTGTTAAAAGCGTACTTTCTCATAAAAAGTGACATTAATATATGAAACATGACTTCTAAAGTGCCCCTTCACTTCGTCAAACGAGCAACTATTCCAATTTGGTGGCCACTAACATCAGCATGTTAATGCAGCTGTGTTACCCTCCTTCACCCTGGTCACTATGGTCATATTACAAACACTCTCATATCGTCGTGATGCATCTCTCCCATCTGCAGGAGACGGGTCTGTCAGTCCCTCCACCATAAACCTAGTCCCACCGTTGAGGAAGCTGTATTATGCTTCTCTTCGTTTCCGGAGTATAAGTTTACGTACGAAACAAAAAAAAAAGCTGCAGTCTGTTCATCCATCATCATAATGAAATAGGAATGTACGACCAGAGGGAAATCCAACTCAGTATATCTCTTTTCTTCTAGGTTTACCTCTGTGAGACCAGGATATCACACCTTCACTTCCTGGCCGAACTGCTAGTTTGAATTTCAAACATCCCCATAATACTGCGGTCGAACATATTGTACTGCGGTTGGACCCTGAAATTGAATCTATATCCTCACGACCTACGGACGTTCGCTACTAGACCAGACCAATCGACGAAAGTGGTATTTTTTTAGCATAAAACCATATCTTTACATAGTAGGCGATAGGAATGTGAGTAAACGATACCAGTACAGTTTATGTAACACGTGTTGTACAACTGCTTGGTATATGTATCACGGGCCGCGTGTGAAGCATCGTAACCTGACTTGGACACGGGCTAAGAATATATAAAATATTCGTAACAAGTGAGTGGACGCCCACAGCTTCACCCGGTTTCCCTTCAAGCCGTCGTTATACAATTTTTATATAATACTATATGACGGGGCAAACGAACATCCACATTATTACTATGCCTATGCGTTGACCTCCTTTCTTGCTCTCCTCCAATGGGCCAGCCGCTATTCAAAAACCGGACGAAACATGACCGTAGATGTCACGTTAAGGCGGTATTCAATACTTTCCCTTCGATTTTACTTTGTCGTCATTATTATCATCGATACATAGATAGTCTAGATGCGGTCTAATATCGTACACCCACGAGTATCAATTGACAATAGTCCTTGTGTATAAACTATAACTAGTGTGTCACAAAGAGCAAAGGAGCCAATATAAAACCTGGCGGAACACCTCGGTCGACTAGATCAAGTGTCAACTGTGGAGGTCCCCAAGTTATACAATAGAACCTTAAGGTTTTTATTAGATTTTCAGCGAGATTTGATATTCGCTACAGGTATCCTGCACTAAATTCGAGGGTCAACCGAAGTGTATCTCAAGGTTCTGCATTAAGTAAGGAGTAAAGCTCCTTATTATATACCTATAAGTTTTCATTGTACCATACTATTAGACCATGATTTAACTAAGCAAACTTTTTATGCTTCATTCATTATCAAATAACATATGGAAGTATATGTTGCATAAGCCATACCTTCTAACAGTACGAGTCCCTTCATCATCAGGCTCTTCCCACTTCAAGCCAAATGTGTCTTAAAAATGCATAAAGATCGATTACCTAATATTCGTAACCAACCTTGACCGACTATTGCAAGGAGATCTCCATCCCACCTGGTTATAGACAAGCCACACTTCGTCTACATCACAGATTTATTATTCAAAATAAACGTATCAAGCAGAAGCAGGAAGGAACCTTACTCATTACGTGCACATACTCAGTATGTCATACAACCTGTTATTAGCCTTGATATTGGATAATTATTTTGGAAATCGATCAGCTCAAATTGTAGCGGGGCGTGTCGGTCTCAGTACATAAAAGAAAATGACAATGGCTCACATTCATCAGATCGCGACACAGCCGAATGAAATAAACATTAATATATATTGACCAAACCGCCGGTCTGTATGTAATCTATTTTCTCAAAATCTACTGCACATTTTTTTCAATAACAATAAAATTACTATATTTTTTACCCTCACCCCTCTGTTTTCTCTAATGGATAGAACGATTCTTGCTGAAGGTATTGCGGCATAATTTGTTACACCTGTTATTCAAGAGCGAAGCCGGGGCGGGTCACTATTGAAAAATAAAATTTTGTCAGGTTTTAACACAGATGTCATAAAAGACCAACAAATTATGAAAGGTCATATCTCATTGCAGTAATCCTTGACTTGTATTGCAAGTAGAGATTTTATCTATATAGCTATTTTTTCACATCAACATCATCATCATCATCACCGGCCGGACAACGTCCATAAACCTCCCGCATAGAGCTCCCTTTTTTACTAAAGATTAAACTTCTTCACAGTTAAATCGTTCACGTCAATAAAAGATACGGATATACGGGCCTGATATCCAACGCAAGAAGACTTATTCAGTCAAGAAAAGAATCCCCTTCTCTTCCTTACAACCTAATCAGCAGAGGACCTACCACGCTACTGACAGACAAATATATATCATTACGCTGGTGTTACGCCCGATTGCTCAATTACTCACTCAATTTCGCTTCTAATATTATCGACGTGATAACCTCTTGTAAATCGGTAAAGCAGCATGAACGAAAGGTATGAGGTGGTAGTAACGTTCCGATTGTGCGGAACGAGCGAGAGAAAGTAACAAGTCGTCTCTTCCTCTCGTACGTCATTGCGTAAAATTATACCGTCTTTAACTCGATTAACAGACAACCAGTCTTTATCACACTTGAGGATAAAACTCTAATAAAACTTTAGCATAACACACAATTACATTAACGTACAACGAAATTAACTGTGGGCAATTCGAGGGGAGGGAGGATGATAGGAGGGCAACGCATTTGCGTAACACTCATGCGAATGTCCACGGGCGTTGGTAGTCATCAAAAGGCACCGATTGCTCGTTTGCCCTCCTATGATATAAAAAACGTACACCAAAGTTAACAAGATGTTAGGAACGTTTAACGGATATGGAGAACGAAGACTGATGGATGAGCCCGCGGTGATCGATGGGCTATTGAGCGTCATTTGCCGCTGCTCGGCCCGGAACACCACATAACGATCCATTCCCCTTTCATTATATCGACTTCCAAACATACAAACGAAGGTGTTTTTGGTTTCACTCCCTTTTTAAAATTATTAAATTACTAGTCAAGTACACATAGTTTCGTAATTATATTTATATATAAAAATATATTATAGTAAGAGTTATTGCAGCGAAATTGAGCAGGCATGATCGGGGTATCTATAACATACGTAATAACGGCGTAAAGTGACTGCAGAATACAGCTTACAGCTTCACTTTTCAAGCGTTTCAAGCGGTTCATGAGTAGCTGGTTGCTCCTTGCAGGAGGAAAGAATAACAACTCACTTGGATAACTATTGTACGGACGCTAATGGGCGTCTGTAATTACCAAAAGGCTCAAACTTCTCGTTTGTCCCCCTATAATACATTCAAAACAAGTTACCTACTAAAGGGGGTAAACGAGAAGCTCTTGACGACTACCGACGCCCAGAAACATCAACAACATATTTGTTATGCAGACTTGTTTCCATTCCTTCCAATGAGCAAACAGAAACTCATGAACAGTACGAAATGTGACGGCGTTTGTGGGTTGCGTTTATCGTAGTGTACGCTATAGGCCGTGCTGGCCCAACGCTGTTCCAAAAACAACAACAAATCTTTACGCCGGTTCCCGAATGTGTAGTTATTTTAAATATAATTAATATACTTGCATTTGACTACATCCGTATCTGATGGAAAGTGAGAACGCGGCTGAAGATTGAGCACGCTTGCCTAGAATGTACCGTTTCACCCGTGAGATCAATCCTAGGTTAAAGGTGTCAGGAAACACAAAAAAATGGAAGCTAATTCCACAGCTTAACCGTACGTATTAGGAAAGTCGACTCGTTTCTTTACGTGTGTGTGGCTGGGATATTTGGGAGGTTGACGGAAACGAGTGCCCAGAGTCACGATACCTATTAGATCTGAATTACCAACACATTAATTATCTTTTCATACAAACGCATGAGAGTGGAGTGGCTTCGGAATCACTATTATAAAAGACCACGTACAGTGCTATGTAAAACCTGTATAATCGTGAAAGAAATTATGCACACATCAGCGATCGCGTGTTCCATAAAATCAGACTGAGCTCTTCACACGCCAAGGACAGAACGATACGGTATGTATACTCGAGTTGGTATGGAAAATGTTTACGTTCTTGGCACAACCGATATTTATGTACATTGATATACTCTCGTCAAATTAAGGCAAAAATAAAATTACTGTGTTTTTACGGCCACAGAGCAGAAACATTAATATAATACACATTAAGAATTTGAATTACCTCCTACTTTTCCTTTTTTATCGCATTAAGCTCGATACTTGTCCTAATAAAGATTTAATTCCCTCGGACGCGCGTCCATCTCGAACCAGCTACTGCACGGAGACCATCTTCCCATCTGGTGAACGGTCGAACAACACCACGTTTTCCTAAACGTGGCCTCACCTTCAGCAACCCTAGTAACTGTGTGGGGACAGCCAGAGAATACCCTCACCCTCAGGGTGACGTAAAAGTCATAAGAGTCTCTTGATACCCTAGAGGCTTCATCGAGCTGGTTGTTTGGTGTCCGGTCTATTTTATAGTGACAGTGAAATAGACGGAAGCACCGCACAGCAATCGAGCTGACTGATGGTGGTATCATCAAACGGATCGGCGACATGCAGCAGTGCCGCTAGTCCGAACCCTAATCTGCGATTGCCAATTCACCTGCTCAGTGTGGCAATTAAGAGTATTTATCTTAAACGAATAACAACCTATATGTACTGATAAACATCAGAGTTTTACCAGAACGAAGCCTTTTTAATCATCTCTGACGTGTTCGGTTGTAAATATATATAACGTACTTTCATAAGCACCCCATATGGTCTACATTTACCTTTTGAATAAAATGTATGACAATATTCCATTTTCGTGCTTCCAGGCAGGTACTTAACATATTTCCGGAACAAAAGGGAGAGCAAAGTGCACAAGTGCACTCGCTAACGTAATGAAGATTTAACGACGGAGGCAGTATCAGTGAGGCATCGAGTAAGAGGCCATATCAATATAACGAGACGTCAGCGGAACTTGGAACCGCGCCAGCGAGGCCAGGGGCGCGGCACCTTACCAGAGGCCAGTGCAACGTAATACACGTTTAAATTGCGAGGAGAATAAATTAAAGACATTACAATGCACAGCCCTCCTTATTGTTGGACGGAACACGTGTGCAATATATGCAATAAAATAGGCACATTTGTAGCGCCTATAAGTATAACTGAATTGTGATCTAGTGGTAACCATGTTCAACCACAGCCGCGAGGTTCTGGGTTCTAGTTCCATTCCGGACCTAAGAGTTATTGTGATTTTTCAATTTCTAAGAACAGTCCGAATTCGCGACGTTGTAGGTGTTATACATGTGCCTCGGAGAGCACGATAAGCCGTCAGTCCTGCGCCTGATTTCTCTCCGGTCGTGTCGGATTTCCGTCCCATTGGAATAGGGGATGAGGGAACAGGGACTGCATTGCGCAGCTGCCTTCTATAGAGATGGCCGCCGTGGCCTGAAATCAGCAGGACGACATAGGACACCACTAAGTTTATTGATATACGGATAGCGCAGGGAACCTTTCAAAGATTTATTCATACGGACTTACTGGGAAATTATGCGATTGGATCACCAGCTTCTCGACAAATCGCTGCATAAAGGTCGCGGTTGACAGCGCATGCTCCGCACTTAAATTTGTTAACGCTGGTGTTCCCCAAGGCTGCAATCTATCCCCTACGCTGTTTCTTCTGCATATCAATGACATGCTGCAAACTAGAAAAATCTTCATTGTTACGCAGATGATAGTATTGGGGATATTTTCTACACTGGCCGTGCCAACATTTCGCGTGAACACGTCAACGAGTATCGGAACAAACTTGTATCTGAAGTCGAGGATTTGTTATCCAATGTGTCGGAATGGGGCCGACTAAAAAAAAAAGTTTACGCGTTTACCGCTAAAAAGTCACCTATCGGCCTCAGCTAGTATCGGAATACTTGGTGTCAACATATCGAGTAACGTTCAATTCCGCGGTCATTTGGAAACGAAAGCTAATTTAGCCTCAAAGAAGCTGGGCGTGGTCAGTAGAGCGAAGCAGTACTTTAATCCAGCCGCATATGGAGTACTGCAGCCTTTGTGCTATATCAGCTCATTCCATTTGACCGCATACAACGCAGAGTGACTCGAATCGTTGACGACCAAGTTATTTCCGGATCGCTTGATTCTTTTAGCTTCACGACTTGGAGGAGGGTTCAAGAAAAGAACATTCCTTACAGGCCGGCAACGCGTCTGATTTGATAATTTTTTTGAGGTCATTACCTTCAAACGACAAAAACTAATTACTGTAACAAAAAAATTGCTGACACCCACATATTCATCAGCAGGCAATCCAACTGCGCGAGAATAATCTTTATGTTTTATCGAGTGTTAATATGTATACCGCTTTTTTTTGGCGCACCTCTTGCCTAAGCTGTTTGTTGAACTTTGGCTTGGCCCGTTGGAGGGGAGGGGAAATGGAGCGTAGGTAGTGAGCCAGAAAAGGGCTTCACTAATTTGCCTTCCTATACTACAAGGACAAACAGTTTAATAATTGAATAGGTCAATAAAATTCGTAAAAGTAGTTCTATTACAATTCGCGTAAACTTAAGACATAAAGTTTGCTATTTTAGGGTTTCGTACCCAAAATGTAAATACACTACCCTTTTACGAAGGCAGCGACGGATGGCGGTCTCTGGGACCGCTATCAGTCCGCCAATCACCAGGCTGTATTTCATGAACCGTGATAATAGGACAGATGAGATTCTCACAGGTGATATACTTCTGTTGCCACTATAACAACTAACAATACTAACTAATCAATTGAGGGGGGGCATTCACATAAAATAACTAATTAAATATAATGAAATTAATTACGTTACATTATAAAAATCCTGTCTTATATATACACGTATATATATGTAGTGTGCTTCATCCATGCTAATATTATAAAGCGGAAACATTTGATTGTTTGCTTGTTTATTTGTTTGTGTGCATTGAATAGATTCCGTAACTACTGGACAGATTCTACGAGTACATTATCTGTGATGAACATAGGTTGGTTACCTACATTGCATTGTCGAAAACGGTTTGATCATTATTGAAACTTCGATAATGTAAAAGGTGTGGAAAAAATCAAAGTAGAACCTTAAAGAGCGGTAGAAATTATTGACAATTAGCTGTCCAAACACGCGTTGTTCTGTCACAAATTGGAACTGTTGTCATGATAACGAGTAGTGTTTACGAGGCCGAAATTAAAATTAGTATTTTTGTAAATAACTGATTTTTTTGCCATATATCGTGAAATATCCATGCGATGCCAGGACAGACTGCTAGTTTTTATATATACTTATTATTCGTCCGTGTCCAATTCAGCAAAGCCTCTACGACTTAATGGTTTCCTTGAAAATATTTCGGAAATTATGATAATTCCAGCGCTCGCATAAAGGTCTTTATTCATTTCTGATTACACATTTGCGTGGCATTTGTGTACGTTTTATTTATGGACCGAAATACATTCACAGCTATTATCGAGTTTGTTCGCATGATTACCTGCGGAATTATGCGGTACGCTCGGATCCGTCGTCGCGCATTACAAGTCTGACCCACACAAGCCTCCCACGGATACCTCTGGAGGTGGCGCAATTTCGTTTCATAATAAGAGTTAGGGCCATGCTGCATTTCAAAGGAATTGGGCAGGCTCGATCGGGTTACTTCTTACATGATCCCACGGCCATGTTATTGTTAAGACTCCCCTGTCCGTCTGTCGGTCACCAAGCTGTTATCCAATGAACCGTGACGGCTAGAAGTTATAATCAATGTTGCAGACGATGTGTTTCTGTTGCCGCTATCACAACAAACAATCACTGCTAAAAACAATTACATACTTATGTGTTCATTTGATACAAAGTGTGAGTAAGCGCTCGCAAATATGATTTTGTTATGTTACACATTTTTCAATGCTTGTACCTCCCATTTCTTGAGATTCAGTACGCGAGCCCGACCTCACCGATGTGAATCGCATACTGGATGGCGGGGGCCAGGTGCTGGTTGCTGGTGACTTGAACTCCAAGCACGCCGCTTGGGGATCGTCGACCATCAACCGCACCGGCGCCATTCACAACAACCTCAAATTCACACTGGACATGCAGGTGCTGTATGACCTGGACACGCAGCATCTACCGGTCCTAAACACATTACCCTCGACGGCGGTCGAAAGGGAGCGGGAACGGACCAGACAGAGAGTAGACTGGCAGGTCTTCAGAGACCGTATGGCCGACTTCATTATCGACGGGCAGCTCGAGACCGCGGGGGAGGTGGATGCTGCGGCCCCTCTCTCACGGTTTCTCTCACGAAGTCTCACGGACAAAATCCGGGAGACACAGGCCGCGACGACCATCACCACACTGGTCGAGGCGCGCCGTCGGAGTGACCTCCCTCCCGACCTCCTGTCTGATCTCAGGAAGAAAAGGCAGGTGAGGAGGCTCTGGGCCCGGACCCGCTGCCCGCTGATCAAGGCCGATCTCAATCGACTCGATGAGGACATCTCTGCAAGGGCGAGGGACTGTCGAGGGGAACCATCGCTCGAGCCGGAACATGAACAGACGACTCAGCGGGCCGAAGACCACGATCAGCCCACTCACCGACTCAAATGGCCAACGCCATTACAACGCCCAGACACGAGCAGACATGCACGCCAACCACCTACAAATATACGAGTACCTACCTACCACCTAAAAATACAAAACAATTCACACCGCACCCAGCAGCTCCAGTCGCCGTCGAGCACCACGAGCACGTAGAGAGCCGCGTCCGAGAGCTCCTTTCGAGCTCGCCTCAGCCGCTGGGCTGGGGGGATTTTATCTCCCCAGCCGAGCTGCGGAAAGTTGCCCTTCGCCTCTCGAGGCGCAAAGCACCAGGCCCCGAGAACATCCCCTCCACAGCACTGATGATGCCTGGCGCACAGCCGTGGCCCTCAACAGGCGGCGTTCTCCGCACGTCCCACTTTCCGGATATCTGGAAGGAAGGGAGAATTGTCGTCCTCCCGAAGCCGGGCAAGCCTTGGCACCTGCCCAGAAGCTACCGGCCGATCACGCTGCTGTCGCACGTGGCCAAGTTGTTGGAGCGGCTATTGCTCCGAAGACTGAAGCTGTATTGGGAAATAAGGGAGGAGCAGTCCGGTTTCCGGAGCGGCCACTCGACCACACTACAGTTAGCGCGGGTGCTCCATTACTTGGCCACGGAGATGAACAAGGGAAGACACTCGGCCGAAGAAGAAGGCCTTCGACCGGGTGTGGCACCCGGGCCTCCTGGTCATGCTGATGGACGCCGGCGTCCCGCCAGCTCTCGTGCGACTAGTGGCGTTGTTCTTGGAAGGGGTAACCTTCCGGGTAGCGGTGTAGGGGCAACATTCCTCTCTGCGGGCCATACGTGCTGGAGTTCCGCAGGGCAGTTGCCTATCCACTTGCCTCTACGCGGCCTATGCCAACGACATCCTGACGCTCAACAACCCAATGGGTGACGACAGCGCTTACATATCCTCGTCCCGAAAGCCGGAGCTAGCAGCCGGGTGAATGCAGCAGCTGCTGGATCGACTACCGGAGTGGCTCGACAAATGGAGGATGTCCGTCAACGTGGAGAAAACGACATCCCTATTCGTCAGCACGAGGCGCTGCATTCCGGGGCGGTCAAAGCTGGGCAGCCAGGAGTTGTCTTGGAGGTCCCCGGAGTCTTGGAGGATGCTGCACCCGAGATACAAGAATCTCGGGTGCAGCATTGATCGCTCGCTGCGGATGGGCTCGCAGGTTGATCCAGCGATCAACCAGGCGAGGGCAGCCCGCGCCTTACTGCGACCAGTGCTCGCATCCGAGTTTTCACTATACACGAAACTGGGGATATATATACAAGACGTACATCGGATCGCGGCTCACTTACGCTGCCCCGGCATGGTACGCGCTCACCTCCCCGAGGCAGAAGAAGCGCCTGCAAGCTCAGCAGAGCATATCCCTGCGGGTCATCACGGGGGCCGGCCGCTACGTCCGGAACGATGTGATCGCGGGAAACCTGCGGGTAGAGTCTGTCGGTGAGTTTGTGGCCCAATTGTCTCGCGGCATGTTCAGTACAGCAGACAATGGACCGCACGCCCACCTGAGGGACCTGGCCCCGCTACACGCGCGACCACTCGACGGGCGGTCGTACCCGCGTGAGCTCGTATCCCGTGATCTACCAAGCGGAGAGGAGTCCTCGGCCCCGGCGATCGAGACGAAGATCACTTACTCACATGCATAACCCACACCACATTCGGACATCACCACATTTCACCACTCACCACACCTGCAGGCCAGTAGGCCGCGGTCGCATCCCAATTCAGGCCGTACGGCCTCCGCACCTCGGTGTGCAACAACCCTCTAACACCAGTGGGTTGCTCTCATCACGGAGGGGACAGTTGCCCCTCGCGAACAGACCCACGTCATGAGGTTCGCCTCGATACCCGTAATCCTCGCAGGCCTCCCCAGGCCAGTGAAGATGACCCACGTACGGACGGGACGGAGATCCTAGATAATTAAAGTTTAGATGATATTCCAGTTAAACCGGACACCCATTTTAATAACATCATCACAAACTGGACTAGGTTAACCTAGTTGATATATAAAAAACGTCCAGTCTACACACACTGAAGTTGCTTATACGACACACCATATACCTGCTGTGGGTTTATGTGGAATTACCACTGCACCGGCTGCTATATGCGCTACAGCGTCAGCTCAAGGTCGAATGTTTAGAAGTACCAAGTAATTGAAAGTACATTCAGTTGTAAATTCTATTGGTTCATATTATTAAAACCGTTTTGATTAGCGTTTGGAAGCTGACGTGAACATGTTTTTCTTTTTTATAGTATAGGGGGACAAAAGAGCAATCGGAGCCCTTCAACGACTACCGACGCCCATGAATATCAATATAATTACGCCGATGCATTGCCCGCCTTTTCACCCCCCACCCCACAATCGACCACCGGCTACTCACAAACCGCAAGAAACGCGAGACTGTAGGTTTCACTTTACGGCGGTATCATTTGAGCGAGAGGTACCTCCTCGGTCGTGCCGGCCAAATTCCGTTAGATAGGAGGATGTAGTGTCACGTACCATGCATGGTACTACCTCCTCCTATGCAGCATGTCACTGCCTCTTTCTAAACAACGTGTGTGAATATGTGTTGTTGTTGTTTTTATTATTAATGCAACAATCTAAGAATGATGAACTGTAGCTAGACACAGTCTCGATCTCATCTTTGCTTTAAAATGAAAACCACATCCAAGTCGGTCCATTAGTTTAGACGCTATGATGCCAGACAGACACACAAATGTTTAAAAAGGGAAAGCGCCTCGTTTTAGACTCGAGGGTCTTTTCATTCTGATTTTATTTAGACATTTCAACGCTAACACCAGTCAGCTCTATCGTAGATGATTGCAATTTTCACAAATTAATATTACTTCTCAATTATACACATTTACCTAATTTATCATATATCTAATTTATCATTTTGAGGTAAAGTCGAGTGTTATAAATTTCATATCAATCGGTTAACGGGAAGAGGCTTCAATTACTAAATTAGACTCAAACAAGGAAACAAATGGGGGTGAGCTAAATAAAACCGTTTAAAAGGAGCAATTAGGATACATTGCTCTTTTTAACACTCAATAATCTTTGTTACAGTCAAATAGAGGTTCGTCCACAAGAGAAGTGTTTTCCTTTTGGTTGTACACGTACCACTGTACGTCAACAGGAACGAATCCGGGCCGAGGTAAACATTTGCTCGGCAGACACTCCATACACTAAATCTGTCGGCATATTCGTGTTCATGAGAAATTGTTTTTCTTTTATGCGGCGGTTTGACTGTACCTATTGTACGAACCCGTAAATGCACAGTCGGCATATAAAGTCTTCACACTACCAGAATTTTAACTAACAAAAATTATTGAATATTACACTGAAAAACATAAACCGCGTTATTAAGACTAATCTAAAGTCACCTTGTACTATGTTACAATCCATCCGGCCGTCCCGCCTGTAGCAGGAAAGAGACATGTATGTATCTACATGCATGCATATGTACATACCCCCCCCCCTCACAGATGGGAGAGAAGCATACAAATATGAGAGTTAGTTATTTATTTTATTTCTCTGTTGGTAATCCAACAGC
Source organism: Eumaeus atala (assembly GCA_017140195.1). Taxonomy (NCBI): domain Eukaryota; kingdom Metazoa; phylum Arthropoda; class Insecta; order Lepidoptera; family Lycaenidae; genus Eumaeus; species Eumaeus atala. The sequence continues at coordinate 64,772 of JAFELO010002358.1, forward strand.
TGTACAGATACTTTAAATCAAACGTTATACATACAAATGGCCAATATAGGATTACAACTTAATGTTACTTCGCTTCGAAATAGGCATCGACCTCTCCCTCTCCCGCAGATGGGAGAGGCGCATCCTAACAAGAGAGTTACAATAGCTAACTTAACTATTATTATCATAACCGGGAGGTTATTGTCACCCAACCCTGACCACGTTTTTTCATTGTGTCGTTGAACTTGTTTGGGTGTCTTCAAGTTGATTAAAGCTACACTCTAATGCACACCCATAACAGTGGGTACCTATGTGTTATACACACAAACACGCAGTCCAACATTTATGGCTGGGGCATAAAAAAATGGTCATGGTCTCATTTAGAAGATTTCAAGTCGTAGCATTCCAGAAGAATAATATGGATTCTTAATTGCAATTGACAAAACAAAATTAAAGAAAATTGGTATAGACAAATTACACTTCTCTATCGCTAATGTACCTATAGTATTTAACATATCTGACATTAAACAATTAAATAACAAGGGTTTTGCTTTTAAGTCCTTTAAGCCTAGAGAGCCTAAGCCTAGCTTTATAAGGTACAATATACTGGCGAGCCTATGGCCTACTCTTCTCGCGACCGATGAAGGCAGAGCGATGCCTCGTAACCCAGCATACGCACCCATCAAAACGCCTAATTGACGACCGACACGCCACCACGACAGTTGCGTTACAATTGTGGTTACGTTCCGGTATCATTGATACTGCGAAACGTAAGGATTCTCTCATAGTTACGTTTCGCAGTATCGGCTGATCGATGATGACGGCTCAGATCGTCACGTGACGGTTAGTCCGCGTGTTTCGCCAGCGGTCACAGGTTCCAATCCCATCTAGGTCATAGATGTTTATCTATATATTATTTGTATTTCTATAATAAAAATCATAACTTATAACAATTTAATTCTGTTTGGTACCTGTAACACAAGTATTTACAGGTCTAGGCTAATGTAGTGTGATAAGCCACAGATATTATTATAAATGATAATGTTATAGGCATGACCATCTGTTAGGGGTTCCAAACAAAATATTCAATGTACAAAAGAAAGCTCTCTCTCTCGTGCCCCTACAGTAACATACGAAAAGTAACTCTTTACCTCTCTAGAGTAGATACTCGTCCTGGCCTCTTTCCTGCTCGCTTCAGCTAAGTGTACACGTAGCATCTAGTGCTAGTCTTCTCGAGATCAGGCGATGTTAGCATTGCTTACTTTATCTGCGCACTGGCCTTTTGAGTGTTGGCAAATATCGTAAGCCGTACGTACAGTTAGTTACTGTAAGACTAGGTGTATTAATAGTAGTGTCATGCTGCAGAGGTTTAGGCCTTGCCGTGGCGGTGGGGCTCAGTACCCTGGGGTGATCCGAGACACCTCGGGCGAAGCCAATTGAACCAAGGAGGTGGTTATTCTTTGTAACTCACTTATAAATAGAGGGCACAAAAGAGGAAAATGAGGCAGCGCTATTGCGCACGGGGCAAGGGGCGAGGCTGGGAACCTCACCCCATTGCACTTACCCTAAAGTAGTTGGAGTTTTCCAGTAGTGCGGGACAGACCCACCCGTTTTGTAAGTATTCGGCGCTATAATGTGCCGCGAGCCCCACACACCACTAGACTAGTTTCCCCGCGTCAACAAAAAAAAAGGTATCTCTCGCTATATGATACCGCTTTGAAAGTGATTATAATGCTAACATGTTCCGTGTGATCTGTGAGTAGCCGGTGGCGCATCGATACGTATTAAAGGACACGACGCATCTACATAGGTGGATCAATATGGGCAGCGGTAGAAGCAAAATGGCTCCAAATTTTATTTTAACTCCCTTTGCGTTAGAAAAATCAAATGCACCGGAAAAATAAAAAGAAAGACTTGTGCAGTAACTTAGGGGTACATTAACCTCTGCGTTGCTCACTCAATATTTACACTGCATCGAATAAACAGACATATAATTGAGCACAAACCACAACTCAATAATCGATATCAAATGATACAATCTAATCAAACGCAGTTAAAATAACAAGCTGATAAATAACGTAGAACAAACGGACAATTTTCCAACCGCACTTAAACAAACGACGTAGTTAAATGTGCAGTTAATGCGATATAAACGTGCAATTAACCGAGATTTTAATTATTGTATTGCACTACTGGACGCCTGTTTAATTTAACTTTTTACTGCTGGTTTACTTTCCGATATAATTAAAGATTAAACAGGAACGAACAATAGGTTCTCTCTCATGGACATTTTTTTTGCAATGTCACCCAATATCGGCCATTTTAAGGTCCGATTTATTAATTACTGTTGTTGTTGGTGACAGTATTTGTTGTATATTTTTAATGCGAAAGGATGCATAGGTATTTGAGGCACGTCGGTGATAGAGTACTGTCATGATGATAATAATTAAATTGGCTATTATATAAAAGTTCTCATATCGGGATGCCTCACCCCCATCTGCGGGAGAGGCCTTTTCGGCCTCAAATCTAGTCTCGTCGCCCGGCCAGCACTCGAAGCAATCAGATAAAGCTGTATTGGGCTTGTCCTCTCTTCAACAGACCTCTCTTCGACTAACATTGCTATATAACTTCAGTTACGCGGGTAAAACCGTGAGGAGCTGCTGCTAGTTTATCATATCATCTGTATTCACGTTTTAATTATGTTTTTGACTGCTCTACGCAGGCGGAAGTGTCCAGTACAGCTTCATCGGTCACTATAAGACACGTCGGAAGGATGCATCCCGATAGTGATTTAACAATAGCTAAAGTAACCAATATTTTCTTACCCGATGGGGACCTTGTCCCCTCGCCCCCCTATCCCACGAGGGGCAACCTCACGCGCGGCAGCTAAAGCTGGCCTTGCAAGGTCGTGGAGGCTGGAAGAACTCATTGCGCTATCATGACTGAGGGAAACGTTCCCGCCCCCCTTCTACCATCACGGGTGATACGAAGTGCCGGCGTTCGTCGTGGTTAACCTAACCGGTACGGCTTTGGTTTGAGATCGTTGGCAAATCGCGTAAGGTACTGGAATCATCTCTATAACTGCACTAACATCGTCGCTCTAACTATATGGTGTCGAACGTGTGTGCTGTTATCTGTCATGGTGTGATAACCGTGAATTGAATCGTATAGTTCGCACTCGAAGTCTTCGGACGGGGTAGTGTAAGGGCACCGCGACTGTGGTGTTGCATCTGTTTGCGGCTTATTTTGCTACGTCTTGCAGTTGTAGTGAATGAATTGTAGTGATCGTTTTCGGTGATCAGATCGTGTCTGGGACGACTTCCCATGTTAGTAACGCAGTCGGGATTATAGTCCGCTGCCTTAATGACGAGAGGAACATGAGCGGTAGTTCGATCGATATATCGCACTTCAAAAAACTATCTAATGAGCGGGCCTCAGATTTCTGTCTGTTTAACTTCTACATCTTCCTTGACTTCTAGGTGCGCCCGGAGGGTCCGAGGAATCAAAGTGAGCCGTACACCGTATACGAACAATGTTTGCTAATCCTTACGGTATCCATTAGCCGATCGGCCATTATTACGGTGTTGGAGGTAAATTGCTTCCGATCCGCCGCACGCAACTGACCCACGCGATCTTCGAACCTCTATAACGTATTAACTAATACAGCCTACTATAAAACATTATGAGTGCCGATCAGTAGCAGCGCACACACATGACGTACTTACATTGCGAAATATTTGTAAAGGATACTAAAATAGCTTGGGCTAAACCAAAAAGAACACACCTTGTTGTAATTTCGAAAGTTTTAATACTTTCAACATTGCGAAATGACCAATTGTTTTTTAGAAAGGAGCAAACATGAAGGTAGAATTCACGAGATGGAAAGTTCTACTGACCCTAAAAACATCTGCAAATTTATACGGTCTCTAAATGCTTTGCAGCGGACAAAGCAATTGCGGGAGATTGAGAAATGAGAGGTTGCTCCTTCATGATCCTTAAAGCGCCTTCTGCCGCTTTTCAATAAGATGGTCAGCCCAGATTTGACACTGGACTGGACTGAACACGCGGTCACGCATTGAGGGGCCCACAAAGAAGAAGGCGCCTGAAATAATACCACGTGTTGCTACATGGCTTGGGTATTTGTTTCAGCATTTTGACTCTTGCCTTGTACTCACTTCTATATTAACTTAGTGTAATCATTTAAGGCTTTCGTTTAAATTTTTTATTAAATAAAACTATTAAAACAGCTCCTTCTTCTTTTTCCAAGCCCTAGCCCGTTTCTATATCATATGATAGTGGGTTCGGCTACCAAATCTAGGGGATTTGACGTGGGCGCCAGTTTTATGCAGCGCACTGCCATCTGACATCTGTAACCCATATGGAAAACTAAGTCCAACACTAGATTAGGTCGAATTTCGAACGAATCCGGTCTGACGATGTTTTCCTTCACCGTAAGACACTTAGGAAATGTGCCTACGTTAAAAAATTCATTGGTACATTGGCCAGGCCCGAACTTGTATTACCCGAGTGGGAGTCCGTAACGCCTGACCACTGAGGCTACGAATAAAACATTTGCAAACAACAAATAAATAAGAATTATGAGTTTCATGAAACGGAGATACCTAACTTCTGCAAAGTTAATAAATTATCATTGTTAAGGCGATATTCGCGTGAATTAAATTAATGAGACTATTAACACACTTTGAACATAGTACAGTAGTATGCCGATACGTTAGTACATTTCACACCTTGTTTGGATATGCTTGCCTGTTTACTATGTTACCTACAGAAACTATGTCAAGTTTCTGATTCCACTAAATCGTCTTTAATTTAAAATATATCTAATTTAGAATATACCTAATCTACTATATAAAAGTGAGATGTCACTCAGACACCTCAGAAATCTATAACACCTACAAAATTAAAATTAATCAAGTAGGTGCCTTTTGGGGTGCAGGAATCTGCTACGAACGAATTTTACGAAACTCTAACGTTTCGTGCGTTGCGTGTTTTTTTTTTTTTTTCATTGCTGATCTTATATAAAATATACGTAAGTAAACAGCGTAACGTAAATTCACACGTATCCGGCAGTGGTGGCGAAAGGACCTACTTGTTAGTAACTTAATACGAATACGCTAATGAAACGAAATACAATAACTCTGTAAAACGAGTGACAAACGCTGAGTACAAAGGTAAAACTGTGCACAGTGTTATTATGAATACCTATGTTTTTTTCTGGACAAAACTAGTTTAATAAGTGATGGTTCACAATTAATATTAAATTACGATGATAAAATAATCAATTTTCAAACGTAGAAAATGATTATTTTGCGACAATGTCAGCTCGTCACGTTATTTCAAATTTGAGTAACAATTAAAAATCTATTTCGGTGATACTTAAAGATATTACCTAACTTTTTGTCACTTTAGTAGTAACCTCTCTCTCTGGCCCTTAATATCCGAGAATTACTTTTAGATTTTTTATATTTATCACCGAAAATTCGATTACATCCAAATTATCTTTCGTTCGTTCTATCGCATATAATTTGCGCAGCGGTTTGTAAAATACGTTGATGGCATAAGGCGATTACAAACGATTACGCGCGACATAAAACAGCGATGGTGTGTGTGCACCGAGCCGCTCATACACATATATACATACACGATCACACACCCACGTGTGCCTACGTACTCGCTCATACAAAGTTCCATTTACGACTTGTAGAGCTTATTTAACACAATTTTTTAATGAAAAAATCAACAGACAATCGTAAGTTCAAGAGTAATAAATACGAATCAGAATCACTTATGGTACACTCATGTTGTATTATACATTTCTCTTTGAGAGCTCTAAAATAAATGTGTACAGACACAGTATTACCAGCAATCGATAATCCAATTCGTTCCCCCTTAGACGAGTTCCCGCCGACTTTTTTACGTACACATGATGTTCAAATGCTAAAATGTTAATATTCTAGGTTTTCAAAAAAAAAAATGTATTTTGGTGAAGCAAATATTTTGTATAGCATAGACACACAAACGAGCAATCGTAGCACTTTGTGGTGACAAGTGACTAGTGACTACTGCCGCCCATTATCATCTGCAGACGCTCTTCGTCATTACCTGCAAGAATTGTCCACGACACACTTCCACGTCATAGATACGGTGCACGTCGTGATATATGATTTTCACGATTATTCAACGATTAGTTTACTACCGTAGAGATAATATTTTAATAACTCTCATAATAATAGCAATAACACTTAGATAGGCGTTAATTATGAATTGATACCTGTAACAAAACTGTAACGGGTGAAACAAATCTTTATTCCAAATGTCATCAAGTCATTACTCTGCCACCGAGTCAACTGTGAATCTGACCTAAGAATAACCGACAAAACCTCAGCGGGACTAATTTAAGAGAAGTTATGATAAAAGTTAACCTAACGTCTTTTTATAACACTTTAATTTGTATTTATTACTTTCATTGTTAAAGCTACAAACCGATAAGTCTTTAATCTCCGCAGATTCCAGTGAGGGCGTACCTGAAAAAAATAAGAATATAATTAATAACATGGTATTGTAGTAATTAACTTAAAATTAATCAGTTCAGCTTCTGCTGCTATTCATCAGACCATCAATTATAAAAATATTCCTCTTAATTATTTTTTTATAGCATAGGGGCGGAGCCATACAAACACTCGCAGGCCGAGGGCTACAGACACCCATAGGTATCCGCATTATTTTTGTCATGCATATGCGTTGCCCTCTTGCCCTCCTTCCCTCTAATGCATCCAATTAAAAATTGTATCCAAACGTTATCAGTACATATTTTAAAACTAAGTCCCTAAAAGATATCTGTTGTGTGTGATCGTTTTTTTTTTTTCAAAAACGAACAGATTTCCATGCGGTTTTCACCTATAGATAGAGCGATTACCGAGGAAGGTTTTAGCGTATAATTTGAACACATGCAAGGCCAATGCTAGCAAAAGTTTTATATTTTAATATTTAGCTACCGATCCACTGATAGCGCTGTTGGCCTCTGCGATATCTCGTTACGTTGTAAGGTCACGACGGTTCGAGGTCTGCGGACGTGGCCCGGGGGTCTCACGTTACCTTCCTACTTCCTACCGCCGTCGGTAGACTAATGTGGACTGTAATGTCTTGGTAATTACTATACTACGACTGTGTAGGCGTGGAATGGGATAGCGAACAGTAATAGTGTAAAATAACAAGCAGTCCGCCCCGGCTTCGTCCTGGGTGTCCTACCCAGTTCCTCCACCACCTAGTTCCGATAGTGGGTCGCGATCCAACCCCCACTGACGTGATTGTGTGGATATGGAGAAACCGTGCCAGTCCCTCAGACCGGCACCCCTACCAACAGCAGGTACCGCTACCCCAATGACCGGCGTATTGTAATACGCTGCGGTAGCCACCTCACGTAGGGAGCATATAGCTCCGACCGCGATAAACCGCTTCCTTGTGAAGGTGAGGGCATCAGTATACCGGCTTCGCGTGGATACTTCACAAAATATTGCAAAAATTTACTGTAGTACAAAAAATATTAAATTTATTTTCGGCGTCGTAGACACTACACGTTACCATGACAACAAATTCTATCTATGACAACAACGTCTGCCCGGACAGCCGGCCGTCAATAATATAAGGATATAGCGATATAAGGATTTACTTCGATATTCTTTTCACACCTTTGATTACATTACCGAAGGTTTCCGGATGATCTACAACGTTCTAGAAAATGTTATGCAGTCTATGTTCACCACAAATTATGTAGGACTCTAATGGGAAGAGAATTCTTCAACTCTGTCCAGTACTTTTAGAGCTTATCAGTCAATGCAAATAAACAAACAGACAACCAAATATCTCCTCCTTATAATATTAGTATAGATATATACTATATAAAGATAAAAGTATAGTTATATACTAATTTACAAAATAAGTGTTGGTCGACCGTTCACGAGGTGGGAATACGATCTCCGTGCAGTAGCCGGTCCGGGATGCGAGTAAGCGAGTAGCACGAGCAATCTGAGCCTTTGTACGACTACCGACGCCTATGAACATCCACATAATCACTATGCCGATACGTACATACGTACATACGTACATACGTACATACGTACATCCGTACATACGTACATACGTACATACGTACACACGTACACACGTACATACGTACACACGTACATACGTACATACGTACACACATACATACGTAGGTACATACGTACGTACATACGTACACACGTACATACGTACGTACATACGTACACACGTACATACGTCAGTACATACGTAAGTACATACGTACGTACATACGTACGTACATACGTACGTACATACGTACGTACATACGTACGTACATACGTACATACGTACATACGTACATACGTACATACATACATACATACATACATACATACACACATACATACATACATACATACATACATACATACATACACACACACACATACATACATACATACATACATACATACCTGCAAACTTTTGTGATATTCCGGTGGTCGGACCGTCGGTCAGTGGTGGTACACTCGGAGCGTAAACACAGTTATCTTAATGAACATTTAAGTATACGATACGCCCCATTCAGTTTATGTGCTACTTGAGAATACTTGGTAATGGTATGCGTTCACTTGATGAGCTGGCGATTACATCTATAGCATGCAAGATTCCAGTGGCCCATTGGAGGGAAAAGGAGGGCAGCGTTAGTATGTAATATATTATTAGTTTATATCTATACTAACATTATGAAGAGGATTAATTCGATTGTTTGTTTGGTTATTAGTGTGGTTTGTTTACATTGAATAAATCCCGAAATTACTGGGCCGATTGGGAACATTCTTTAATCAATAGAATTCTACATTATCTTTGATGAACATAGTGTTAGTTGACATTACAATATAAGGACTATTAGTGGTAAAGAGACTATAAAGGTTTCATTAGACTTTTATACACATTTATTCAATTGGTCTTTCCACATTCACAATGCAGGACAGACTTAAAACAGTTCAAGAACAACAATGGAGTTTTTGTTATTGGTTAGTAAAAACGTGAGGGTATGAAGTCTTATCTGGTAGAGTCCCGGCTGCTACTTGGATGCTCCTTTATATATATAATTATTTTTTGTTTCCTTCATTGTGTTGATTGTCGTTCATTCCTTATATACAATATATTTGATTCATATAGTGTTCAACAAAAAGAAAAATAAAAAATTGAAACGAGTAGAGCTCACTTTTATTAAAATATTCATTCGTGCATTGTGACACGAATATGTAGGTTCACGGCTGAAGAGAGAAAAACTATTTAATTATAGTTTGGCGATGGCAGATCGCGTCAGCTATCGCAATTATATCCATCCTCGCCATCGCCAAAAGGAAAAAGAGTGACATTTCTGTGTTGAAGATACGCACAGCACATTAAGCCTTGCAGTCAGTGATGATAGATATGCTTTTTTTTATAAAATATTTGAATTTCACAGCATAATTGTTACAATAGGCGTAACATTTTTTAAATGTTTTCTGATCACGAATACTTCGATAATGTAAACTAAGGTGTGCAAAATATCAAAGTGAACCCTTATATCACAGCTGCAGAAATTATTGGCAACTAGCTGCCCCGACAAACGTTGCCTTATCTCAAATTGAATTATCTGTCACATGGTCAGCGTATAATGTTTACGAGGCCGAAATTAAAAATTATATTTGTATTTTTTGTAAATCAGTAAATATTCGCGACATTTTGCAAAATATCTGCCATGTGTGACAACTGCTAGTGTATAAAATAATGAATTAAGTATAACATTAAGGTATATCTCATGTGTAATATGTAGGTCTATTATATGTATACGAGTTTTATTGTAAATATTTTATTATATAGGTGATGGTATTTATTATATAATCATATATAATTTATTATTGCATGTTTCCTAATATCTGTTATTGAAATGTTTGACGGACATTTCTTATAGAGATAGATACCCAAAATACATTTGGTCTACTATATTACATTTTATTGTATTATCTTAGATTTTATTTAAATTTTTTTAATGGGCTCAACCATTCATTCCCGCCACTGCTACTAATTCTGTGTCGCTAACTTCGACAGCGGCACCAACTATGAACTTATTCATATGATCGCAGGGGGTACGAGTGAAAAAACTAAAACTGTCTTGGGAGCCGCAACGAATTTAATCAGAAGAAAATAGGAGCAGTGGAAAGTAATTCCAATTCCCCTCGCTAATCAAAGCGGAGACAGTACAAGATTACAATGACTTATACGAGCAGAGAAAAAAGGTTGCAGCCAGGTAAGGCCCAGCTGCACCACAGAGATATTAAAAAGCTTATTTAATGACTTTACATTAAATTTGTAGTTATTTAAGCTATTGTTATGTCTGAGTTAAAATCGTATGTTTTTAATAATAGTTATTACAAAATCTTTTAAAAGCATGAAAGGAGGTTCCCCACGCTGTCCACGAAGTCGCCACGGTATACTACGGATATTGTTTAACATTATTTATGGTTCTCTCATTATGTCAAAGACTACACTCCCAAATAATGTGATGTGCATTTTGTTTGCACTCATTAAATTCGGTTGAGCTGTCACAAAAAGGTGAAGGCACTAATGTAAACCTAAAAAGTTTACTTTTTATAGTTGAAGGCTCCTACTGCTCTCTGTTTTAACAACAATAAAACATCTTCACGCCAGTTCCCTAGTGGTCTTCCACATTCATTTGTTTTAACAAATTTATTTAAAAAAATAAAAAGAAGCCACTCGTAATAGCCAACCGTGAAATGTTCTTTATCTCATTCCAGAACGTTCATTACACTGTCACGTAGCTCGAGCGAAGGAGCCTGCGATTTCTGCTAACAACACACGGAGAAATTCACATACGAGTTTTGTTCAAATATTTTTAAAGCAAACCAACGTCTTCATACTAGGTAGTGGAAAACAATTTCTTTTTTCGCCGTATTTGTAAAGGAATTTTCAGAAAAATATAATAAGATTTGATAGAAGCACCTAATCCTAATAATATTGTTCCTTAACTAGCAGCGTGCCCCTCGGTTTCATGCGCACGACATGGTTAAGTTCTATATAAACACTGTTCGAACCCAAACTGTGGGGGAATAATAAGGTAGCGACCCCTTACGGGTTCGAAATTCAAAAAGTCGTTCCTTAGTAAGCACCACTTACATCATGAAAGGAATGAAACCCCTGTACCAAAAGTTTCTGTGTATAGTAGTTACATATTTTAAAGCTGAAGAGTTGGTTTGTTTGTCTGTCTGAACGCGCTAATCGCTAATTGAAGGCCCGAATTGAAAATAAACATTAAAAGAAGTGGCTATATACCATGCCGCTACGACTAATTAGACCGGAGTTACGCGGGTAAAACCGCGGGGTACAATAAGTTCGTATGTGTGCTTGCTACTCTTTTAGTCGAAAACGACTGAGCTGATTAGGTTGAAATTCGTCGCATACTATATACCAATAACAAGCTTCAATGACATCAACAGTGGGTCATAGACGTATTTGGATTCGTACTACAAGTTGTTTCTGTAAAAAATATCGAAAATTAATGAGCAAACGAGAGCTTTTTTGGTGACAACCGACGCCTATAAACATTCGCAAAAACCCAATGACTGCTAAGCTTTCACAAAGCACAGGAAACGTGCGGTGTGTGAATTTCCGAGTACCTTATCCTCCATGCCGATGTTTTTGGGCGAACGTAATCACCAGAATCCTCCGGTTGTTTGCTTGCCAAGTGTGAATCGAAGTCGCATACCGAGGGTTTCGTAATAATTACTAATAGGAGGTACAAGAATAACAACTTATACAAGTTTTGTCAATCTTACATTTATTTCATACAGAATGTATGCAGGCGGGCGCCTTGTTTTTCGACGTACGCCATGCATTTTGTATGAGAGAAATATATATACATATAATATGTAAGCTTTCTTTTCAGTGATATAACATTATACAAACTTCGAGTATTTGCTGTTATATCGGCAACAGATACGTTATATGTGATAATTTCTACGTATATATCGCAGAGCTTGAAGACGAAATTCTTAAACCAAAGCGTTCTCCCCGTGTTGACCAACGGGGCCGAAACATAACCTCTTAATTTAGGACTGGTCCACAAGTTTGCGTTAGCTCAACGGGTTATTGAACGTGCTATGTTGGGTGTTTCTCTGTCCGACCGAAGTTTTAACGAATTCTTAAGGCAGAGAACTAAAGTATCCGATATCACGCGACGAATAGGCTCGCTGATGTGGCGATGGGCTGGTCACACACTCAGAAGAACAGATGGCAGATGGACCACTTGCCCATCTACACCCATGCTCCCACTCACCACTCGGTATGCGGAGCGAATCATGGGAGATGCACGGCGGTTTGTTCACCGGCTCTGTTCTCCAACGCGCAATTCTTGACTCCCTACACATTATTTAAGTGCCCCCTCGTTATTTCACTCTCCCCCTTCTGGGGCGGAAAGACGGAAGTTGTCATCGGCCTCGTCAGTCCTGATTATCTCTATGCAGTTATGTCGTTACCTATCCATGCCTTGCGGAAATGTCTTCAACAGCCTAAAACTCTGTTCCGTTGCGACCAAATCCTGGTGATAGACTGGGCCCAATGCTTTCCGTTCTATGCCGTCCAACATGATGTTTCGCTCGTTTTTGTACATTCCCACAGTACATGGTCTCTGGTTTCAGATTCATAACCGCAAGAACATGATGGCAGGTCACATAAAGCCATCCTGTGCAGGCGACCTCTAAAGCACCCGTGCCCTATTAGTATCTGTGAAATGACATACTCAGGTTCCACCTATTGATAAGCCCGACCCGTTGCAACTTCTGGAAAGAAGCAGTACAGCTCCCTCCCACCGGCACACGTGGCCCAGCGTGACTGCCAAGTGGAGATGACGTCGTCCGCGATAGCGCTTTACTTTTTCTTACACTTCTTGCCCTTGAGCCCCACGCACTCCACCTGCACGAGTCCCGCTAGAAGAACCACCAGATCGGTAGGCAGAACGTCGGCCAATACCGGTAGCGCTGCACCGCTGCACGACCTGTAGGCCTTCGTCAATAAAATCAAAGCTGGTCCTTGGATGCGTAATAATGCACTACGTACAAGTTACAGCGTCGACACCAAAGCGCTGCAGCATATGTCAGGATTACAACATAGATTCCTTTGTACAGGAACCTAAGTGCTCGGTAATTCACACCCCAAGAGGAGGTAGAGACACGTGAGACCTTCCTGAAAGAGCTGGTGGCCTTCTCGCCTATCAAAACCGCATGCAATGCAAAGGACCTAGCATCGTCTATGTGTAGTGTGTGTCCCAAGAACCTTGGTCACAGATACACTCGCGATCGAGGCATCATTCATCCTAATGGTCGGTCCGCTTTTAAAACGACCCTTATTTGTCATAGTCTGGGACTTAGCTGCGGAAAATGTTAGCCTATTACGGGTCCCGCAATCTGATAAACTGTTCAAGATCGTGGAACATTTCTGTTCGATAACGGCGGGCGACGGTGCCTCGATCGCAAGCGTCAAATCGTCTGCGTATGCCACAAAGCTTACACCCTCTGGTCTCAGCAATTTAAGGATATCGTCCAGGAGGAGTTTCCATAGAATGGGGTCCAATAACCAATAACCTTCCAAAGCGTGCGGTGGCCAACTGTGAAGCCAACATAACGGTTACAGAAATAGCTTACGAGAGTCTGATAGATGTTCGGAGAGATGCCGGTAGCTTTCGATTTTAACAATATCATTGGCCACCTTGCACTACCCAAGGCTCCGGAGGTGTCCAAAAGTACGAGCTGGACGTACTTATAGGCAGATGGGCCAGTAAGGTTCTAGAGTGGAGGCCGCGTTTAGGAAAACGTAGTCTTTGTCGACCGTTCACCACCGTCATCGTGGGAGACGATCTCCGTGCAGTAGCCTGTCCGGGATGGATGCGAGTAGCAGGAGATCAGCATTCATTAAGAGAGGCCTATGTCCAGCAGTGGAACGATAGGGGCTGATAATGATGATGATATATGAGATGATGATGAGATACAGTCTTAATAATAGGATCTCGTTTTTACCCTGTTGGTAAGGAACCCTAAAAACTTGCAGCTGGTTCTAATAACCACATCTGGCAACAAACAAAACAAAAAGAAACACAATTACGTCAACTAATCTAAACAAATTAAGCCAGACGCGGTACCGTGTATGAACGAAGCATGAGGTAATTATAAATAATGAAATCATTGCTGTGATGATGAGACTGATCCAAACATTTGGTGAACAAAAACTAACTGGAACACGATTTATAACTGTAACAACTGTGTCACCACTCCATAGTGGTCCTACATTAATAGGAGATATATTTGACTAATAGGAGATACACCTACTGCCGGTGATAGTGGTCCTACATTAATAGGAGATATATTTGACTAATAGGAGATACACCTACTGCCGGTGATAGTGGTCCTACATTAATAGGAGATATGTTTGACTAATAGGAGATACACCTACTGCCGGTGATAGTGGTCCTACATTAATAGGAGATATATTTGACTAATAGGAGATACACCTACTGCCGGTGGTAGTGGTCCTACATTAATAGGAGATATATTTGACTAATAGGAGATACACCTACTGACCTACTGCCGGTGACTGGTGCAGTTTGTGAGTATCCGATAGCGCATTGGAGGCGTGAAGGAAATGAGGGCAACGCATCTGCATGATAATAATACGTAAATCTGTGGGCGTCGGTAGTCGTCAAAAGACTCCGAATCATCATGTGCCTAATCGCAGTACTATAAAAAAATATACAAAATGTAAAAAAATTGGATGTTCGGGTATATCACCATTGTTATAATATCAGGTAGATATAGGTCACGGTCACGAGCCGCTTGCATCCTGCGGTTCCCCGCCCCCTTTACCAAGTCAGGCCACCAGGTAATCCTTTTTCTTGGACGTAAACTCAAGCCGTGGCATCGTAGAGAAACACTATATAGCTTTATCGGATTGATATGAGTGCTCTTTCGCAAGACTAGATTTGGGGTCGAAAGGGGGAACAACCTCCCACTCTCCTGCAGAAGGGAAAGGAGCATCCCGATATGTGCATACTTAAAATAGTTGATTCAAGTATTATATTATCACGGCATTTTATTAGTTTTTATTCAACTGCATATAAAATGTTTAAAAGATATTGCAAATGTAGGAATCGCGCATGTGAGATGCGACATCTTGGACAAATAGCAAGAATCCAGCGTGGAGGCAATATGCGGCGCCCGGGGGTCGAAGTCCTGAGGGCACGGGGCCAATCGGTACGGGCACAGGGAATTGTGTGTTCGGCCAACTATCCCGCGGCCTTTGCGAACACCCCGGGCGGTTTCTCAACAATTAGATTTCATATCAATAAATATTATGTTAGTTTGTTTAAACTGTAACTGCTCTCTGCTCCCGGCATTACAGACTGTAAGCAAGCGGCTAGCCTCACATATTATGTATCTTTTCATCGGTCAGTGGTTCCAAACTCTTTCCGTCAGTGGCTACTACAAACCGTATTCGTCAGTGATTTGAAAACCTTTTCGTCCCTGGCACCAAACCGTTTTCATTTCGATGTTTTTATCTCGTAGACTCCTTTATCATTTATTTTTATTTTATTGAGATCCCCCTATTATTTCTCGGAAATTTAAGCCTTAGTGAGCTATTCAGTCCTAGGACATGTAGTCCCTTCAGCTAATTACTGGGAGCGCCGTGCGGATTTGGTATTTTCGAGTCCGACAAAACCATCTCATCTAGCCCTGACCGAGGAATTACCATATGTTGAAACGTTTGTAGCCTTATAAACTAGCTGTACTCTGCGGTGTCACTCACCATAATCTATCCCAAAGGAACATCCATTGTGTCGGGACAAGACGTAATTATTATGTAATTTCAAATTGTAATCTTTGTCAAATTTCAGATTAATTCGTTATGTAGTTTTTTCGTGAAAGAATAACAAACATTCGTATTTGTAATAGACACTCCATCTCAATACTCAAACTAAAACGTAACAGCAGTGTATTAAGTGAAACGCGCTAATTACACGGCTTAATTAAATACCCACAGCACAGGGGAAGTACGGGAGCAGGCGCATCGAGACGTCTGACAAACCTTTAACAGGGCCACGGCGCACCCGTGGCGCAGAGACTTTGCGTTGCATTTCCTCTGATAAACTACTGCTGCGCTGTTGCCATGTGCTGTGTTAACATTATGCTCTTTAGGTATCAGCTAACTGTGCCCCGCGGTATCATCCGCCTAAAATGTGTCCCAAGGGAAGAATTACTTATTTCGGGACAAAACGTTCGAAATTTGAACTCAATGAAGTAAGCCGTTTTTGCGTCAAATAATATCAAATATATACACAAAATTTTAGATTTATGACAGTAGAATACTCCAACGCTCAAACTGAAATGTAACAACAGTATATTAGTGAAACACGCCAATTACACGGTTTAATTAAATACCGACAGCTCAGAGTTGCAGTTCCATTGAACTACTGCTGCGCTGTTAACATGTGCCGCGTTAAAATTATACTCTTAACTAATTAGTATGAACATCGACCTAGATACAATCGAACTGAATCTGTCACGATTCCTGCGGTTTGTGAGTCTTCAGTGGCCCATTAGAGGCGAAGGCAGAAAGAGAGCAACACGTCTAATTAACATCTATGCATGATTATCATAATTTCATGGGTGCCCGTAGTCGTTGAAAGGCTCCGATTGTTTCGTATGTCACCCTGTACTATAAAAGTATGCTGTAGTCATATTCTCTCCTCGCCTCTATGCTGCAGTCACATCCTCTCCTCGCCTCGTCGATAGTCATAAGAAGGCTCAGGCAGCCGTTTGACTTATATAGTTTTGTCATATACTATAAAAATTACTGCTTTATCCTTTAACCCTATCCGGTAGTATGCACGACCGGAGTGGTATCTCTCGCTCACATAACACATGCGAGTAGCCGGTCTCCCATTGGCAGGGAGGACGAAAGGAGGGCAAA